>KZ992551.1:0-31965 GCA_003614735.1 Thamnocephalis sphaerospora | reverse complement strand
TACGAAGCCACTGGTCTACACATTCGCGGTGAAAAGCGTGGCGACAGCGCAGAGCGCGAATCTCATCCTTGTCCATCCAGTCTGAAAGACAGATGGTGCAACGTTCTACCGACAGCAGACCATCTAGACCGGTCAGCTGAAGAGAGCAAGGTTCAGACTGGTGGCCTCGATGTCGCTTGGCGGCTACTGCTGCTTCTGCTTCTGCAGTGGACGCATCATTACGTGTACGCTTACGTAGGCTGCGACGTGTAGGTGTAAATGTAGACACATCCAACGACGACAGCGTAGGCTGCGCATCACATTCAATCGCTTCATCGGCCGATGAGTCGCCTTCAGGTGCCGTCGTCGTCGTCGTCGTCAGTTGATCCTCGACAAAGTGTAGCGTTCGCAGTTCGAGACCTGACGCGTCAATGGCCTCTTGCGTTACCGTCACCGGACGTCCTGGGCCTAGAATAGCCGCGAGGCGCAGAAGATCCTCATAGTTGGCATCTTCGCCCAAGTTCAGATCGGAAAACTGCAGAATCTGGTGATCGGCCGGGTAGCTACTGCCGATGATGTAAATGAGATAGGACGGTCCCAGTAGGGAACGACCAGGCGATGCCGATGGACTGCTGGGTGCACTGGTTGCTCCTGGTGCCGCCGATGCGGTTTGCTCCGATGTGGTCCTCGTAGGTGTACGCGGGCCCGGCAGGTCCGAAGGTTGATGCTGTGGCGATGCCGCTGGTGAATTTTCAGCCGAGCGGGCAATGTTGCGGACTCCGACAATTACCACCGGCACCTGAGCCACCGGTCGTGCGGCGTTACCGGGTGTGGTGCCGGATGCAGCCTCGGCGGTCGGATCAGGGGTGGGCGTGCGACCGCCGTCCAAGCGGAACACATGCATGACATTATTACGGCGTGGCGCGCCAGCTTCCGTGTCGTTAGGCCGGAGCCGCATGGTATCCAGCGCAGCCAGAAAGCGTCCAAAGGCGCTGCGCACATCCTCCATCTCGCTGGGCAAAATGGTGGAGGGACCCTGGCCCAGTGACGAAGACGATGAAGAAGAAGAGGTAGAGGATGGCGGAGACGGCGATGAAGAGCGCGGACTGGCTCCAGGCGACCCTGGCCGAGAGTCACTTTGACTACTGCCGTTGGATGCGCTACGCGAGCGGTCCGAATGGCGAAGCGCCGCTCCTGCCGCCACGCTAAACATACGGCCCACCATCGAGTCGTTGAGATCAGACTGGCTGGAAGGAATGCCTAGCGCGTCCAAAAGACTGTTGGCCGGCGTGGCCGTCCGCGCCGCCTGTTCCTGCTGGAAATGCCGCTGCATCCAGGCGATGATTAGACGCTGTATAAAATCGTTGGAAGGCATCGTGCGTAGCGATGATTCGACCTCAGGCGACAAGGTGCCTTCTGGAAAGTGGGCGTGACGCTCTTCGGGCGGTGCAGCCATGGCACGTGTTATCGTTTGGCGTAGTGCATCTCCAGGTCGGGGTAGCACGGGCGTGCTTGGGCTTGCGCCAGTGCCGGTCGCTAGGCTGTTGGCCAGCAGTTGCGCCAGCTGGGACGGACCACTGGAACGGCCGTCACGAGGACCAGATGTCGACGGATGGGGCGCAGCTGCGTCGCGTGGTTCGCCGGTTGCTTGCATCAGCATACTGCGCAGACTGGCCAGCATCTGAGCGGCCGAGGACTCTGGACGGTCATTCTGCCGAGTCGCACGCGATGCCAAGGTCGACATGAGTGAACGGCGTTGATAACGACGCGGGGCACGAGACGGGCAACGACGACTGCGCGTGGCATCCGCCAAGGAAATGTTTGAACACGAGCGCGGTTGGTAGCGACGTACCCTGCGAACACCAGCACGAGCCGCCACTGGCGATGACGACGACGATGGCGACGACGACGGCGATGATGTCGACGGTGTGGCGCCTGTAGACGCGGCCGCCACCGTGGGGGCTGACACTGGCAGCAAGGCCTCGTCCTGGTCGTCCGGCAGTTCGTCCGGCACAGAGTTATGCTGACCCATAACGGTGCGCGTCGAGGCTAAAGGCGTGGCGACGTTGCACGCGCTAGACCGCGACCGAGGATGTTCTAGACAGTGAGCGTTGGATGGACAAGCGGCCAGCGACAGCTGATTCGTGGGCGTTACAAAGGTAGCTTTGAATCGCGCGCCTGGCACTGGGTAGCCGTTGGAATCGCAGCGAATATCCAGCGCGGGTGGCGGCGACGACGGCGGCAGTCGACCGACCGAAACGATTCGAGACTTTGAAAGGGTCGGTCGACGAGGGTCGTTGGTGCGTCGACGAGAAGCAGCAGCAGCAGCAGCAGCAGCGGCAGCGGCAGTAGTCGTAACGTTGTCGTCGTCGTCGCTGCTGTTACAGCGGTGAGCCGGCCGTTGGCGCGCGTGGGCGACTGGCGGTACACGCAGACCAAGGATATCCGCAAGGTTAGCGCCTGTCACAGGACAATCGCCAATCGCAGTGTCCGCGGGCAAACACGCAAGTATAGCCGAGGAGTAAAAGGTCAATGAGCAGGTGAGAAAGAGGCGGCTCAATGTCTGGCGGCGTCACCGCTGGTCCCGGAAAAGGGAGACCCACAAGCAGACGCAGGATCCGGTTCACCAGCGTCAATAGCTCAGCAAGCGGGTGATACGAGCGGACGTGCAGCCAAAGCGACGGCAAAGCGGTAGCCGTAACACTGTGCCGCCAAGTTGCAGCGGTGGGGCGTTTGATCTAGCGGTCACTAGTGCGCCTGGTTGCAACAAGGGATGATGGGCCAGAGTGAGGCAGACGCCGATGGACGAATGGGAGGAAACAGATGGCCACAAATGCCTTGTTGGCCGATCAAGGCGAGAGCAGGCGCGCCGACAAATGGGCCAGTCGCGCGGCAAGGCCGTTGTATCGATACGGTTGCGAAAGAGAACGAGTGAGAGAAGCACAAGCGAAATAGGTCAACATGCCAAGCTGAGCAACGGCTGCAATGCTACCGTGCTTGGTAGTGTGGCCGAGCCATTCGGAAAGAGGTCACGATGATGGCGAATGGTGACCACCATAGCAGCAGCAGCAGCAGCAGCAGCAGCAACACAATGGCAGTAGATGCTATCCACCTTGCATCTTCTATCGACGCGTGGTGCCCAGCCTGCACGACCCAAGCAGACAACAGCGACCCAAATTGTCGCTCCGGTCGCATTTGGCAAAAAAGTCACCTTCCTAGTCGATATCCCCTCTCGCCCATATCACCAGGAATATCCGCCCACGCCAACATGCATCCACATGCAGGCCAAAAACGACCGGAAAATACTTGCCTTGCCGTTTCCGTAGTGTACGCATGACAAATGCTCAGACAGTGCTATCGCTGATGGGGTAGAAGGTGGATACAGTGATGCTGTAGTAACAAGTGGACTGCAAGTGTAGATGAGCCAAACTTCAGAGATCCAATGTCCTGTACACGTCAGAGATGAGGGCGAACAGGCGGCGAATGGCCAACGATCCCAGTTGTGTGCGTGGCAGGCCGCAAGATGCGCAGTGATGCTGCGAATAATGATGAGAATGGTGGTGATGAGGATGGACACGCCGGTATGGCGCAAGCATGCCATGGCTTAAGTAGAGCTCGGTCCGGTTGGATGGCAGGCTATTTTCCGAGCGATGGGCATTGTCGCCAGAATGAAGCAGCCTGCACGTCGTCATCCAGACATCGTCATAGAGAATGCGTGTCCATGCCCGCAATACGCAAGTTGTGTAAACAATCAGCTGGGAACAATGTGTACACCAGAAATACTTCTTTGTTCTCGACGCAAGAATGGCCGCACACACAAAGAACAATGGTGATGGCGCAGCGACTGATATGTAGCAGAGGCCAGTCTAGCGCCAATGAACGGCATTGAAGCATGCGCTTATGCGAACTGCCTTTTCAGCGTTGCGTCCGCGCTGGTCGGGTGCGTGGTGGCTTGGTCGTTTATGGGCAACAGCATGCAAGTGCAGATGTGGGTGCAAGCCAGTAGAGGTGTGCGTGTGTTACCATCTAAACACAGTGGGTAGCGACAGCGTCCTTGATCGCAGCAAGTGGCCGATCACTCGTCGTATCCAAAAAGGAGCGGTCCGTCCGGAAGAGGACGCGACGCAAGGATAGACATGGGTGCCGAGCAAGCTGTCCATAGTGCGACCCAACCTTTGCCTTTTGCGAGTGTGATAGGTTGTTCCAAACCGTCGCAGCCGCGTGAGGGATGCCGCGCGCGTGACAGTGCAACATGGTCAAGGCTGCGCCAGGCAGGCAGGCAGGCGGGAAGGCAGGAAGGCAGGCACGGGTTGTAACGACTGCCGTTGGGCCGGTGAATGGATCGTAGGCGCCTACACATGCGCAACGGTGCGTGGTCGCGCACATTGATCTTGGCTACGGCGCTGCCAACGCAGCAGCAGTAGCAGCAGTAGCAGCAGCAACGACAACAGCAACGCCCACGGTGGCCGTAGCGGCAATGCAGCCATCACCGCATCGATCTGCTCGCGAACCAACGGTGTACGGCGTGGCATACACACACATACACACACATACACACACCAACGGCACTGCTCGCCCGACTGCGCACACGCACATGCAGGTAGCCGGCTGGGCCGACGTACGGCACGCCATCCAGCTGCACGTTGCCAGCACAAGCAGGCGAGGATGCCAATGAGCAAGCCGCACCTGCCGTGCCCGGTGCTTCTTAGTGCCGGCCGTGGTCGCTGCCCAAGCCGCGGTCGTCGTCGTGACGCTGATCTGCCGCCACGCCACTGCTGCCGCTGCCGTTGCTGCTGCTGCTGCCGCGTCGCTTTCCTTATCGTCACATGTCCACCAAGCCGTTCATCTTTCGCCGTTCGCCACCCTTGTCTAGACCGGCCGATGCGTAAAGGGGATGAGGCGACGGCCAGTCTGCCTGCCGACCGGGGGTGGATGACTGCATCCCACAAGTAGCATGCTTCCCACGAACGTGTGCACCCTGCCATGCACCGTGTCGAAGGCGCGTGTATGCTATTCCATACTGCGTCGACGCAGAGCCGTTCTGTGGAGCATAGCGCCGTTGGCGACTTTGACTGTGCCGCGGATTGGTGGCCTGCCTACTACACCAACAGGTTGCCCCTGCCTCGTCGATGCGTTCAACAATAACGGACGGTTTCGGCCGTCGCTCGCGGCAATAAGCCGAGATGCCGTGATGGGCGCTACGATGTGTGGCGTTTGTCTGAACGTGTTCATCTGACTATGTTGCGAGACACGCTTTACGCATTCACTTGCGCGCTCTCCTAGGCCTGCCGGCTGTTGTGGGGGAGTGTGTATGCGCCTGCGCCTGCCTTTGCGGTGTGAAGGAGCGCGCCAACGGCAGTGTGCCACGTCGTGGCGGCTAAAGGTCGCCTTGTTGGGGTAGTGGCCGTGCACACTGTGCATGCAACATGCTCCTTGCCCCCGTCGCACCTTCGATCTAACCCGCTGCCGGCCCTCTCTCTCTCGCCCATGCTGCGCTGGCATGATGTGTCCTACCGCGGACACGCTAGCCAACGCGTTGGGGTAGCGGACGAGTGCGGCATGCGTTCTACGTGGCATGCTCATGTGGTCGCTGGGCGGATGCGCTGGGCCAATCGTCGTGGCGCTTGCCACGCGGTGCTATAGATGGCCTGTCGCGGTATTTGGGTTGCCTTGCGTGTTACCTTGGCCTCATCGCCTTGCTTTTGTCCCGTAGGACGACGCTTTGGGCGATGAACAGCCGCCCCGCTCACGCTCGCGTCACCATCATTACCGCTGCCACACTGCCGCACGCCGCACACCGCCACCACACGCCACTTGTTCGCCTTTCCACTTGTTCCGCCGCCGCGCCACTTTTTGCTCCTTTGCCCTCGCTCTCTCCTTTCATTGTCTCTGTCCCTTCTCGTTTGCTTGCCGCCGCCGTTTGCTCACCATTGTCGTACACTACACGTCCGTTTATCAACGTAAACCACTACTTGCCCCCTTCCGCAGTTTCCTTGGTCGCCACTCGTGCCACGTCAAGCGGACGCTGCGCCCGCGTTGGTGTCCGTGTGGTGTCCAGTTTAAGCGGCTGACGTTCTCCTTGCTGCTTGTTGGTCGCTTGCTGGCCAACTATTCGTTCCTCGTCGGCACCCTTTCTCCACGGCATAATCCCGTTCCCCAACCATTAACGCCGCGCATCACCGGATACGTCAGCGGGTCACGCTTCTCTAGGTACACCAGGTGACGGTGCGTGGGGCATGATGCTGGACCAGGCGCAGAGGCGCTGGGAAAAGGCGCAGGCGTTTTGTGTTGGCCGCGTAAGGGGTAGAGAGAGAACAGGACAGGACAGGGCAGGACAGGGCGGGCAGGGCCAATGTGGCGCCGTGTCTGTATGCGTGTGTGTGTGTGTGTGTGTGTATGCGTGTGGCATGTTGACACTGGTGCGCCGCTGTCAGTCGGCCATGGCGCATCATGGCGGTAAGCTCACACACTGGCGTCACCGCAGCAATCTAGGGCCATCGCTGGATACTTTGCATCGCCGGCCGGCTGCTTAGTTCACCACTTTGCCCTTGACACCACCAAGCCATCACCCGTTTTCCGTTTCTGTTTGTAGGTTACGCTGGGCAGGTGCTTCGTACGCGTACGCGTGCGCGCGTTTGTAACGCCTTGTTCCGGCTTGTCGTTGGGTTGCACACGCTCACGCACGCATCAGCTAGTGTACTTTTTCGTCACTTTGCATACGTCAACCATTCGTTGGCGCAATTGACAGTGTTGCCAGCTTGGACTGCCTCGGTGAGTACGCAACGATGCACAACAGATTTCCCGCGCACACGAACGGCACCTCCCCAAAGCGGTGTAACGGCCACGCCGCAAAGGACGTGGCAAGGCATGGCTGCACAGTGTGTGTGTGTGTGCGTTGCGGGCACTGGCCTATGGTGCGGCCTGCAACGCGACGCGTATGCTTTTGACCAAAGCACGGCCATGCTGCGTGGGGTGTCCCCACTTGTACTCGCTTTCATCGATTGTCCTCCTCCATTGCTCGCACCATCGTCGTCCGCCTACATTCGCCTAGCCATCCCCACCCCCCATTTGCTTTCGTTCAACTTGTCCACACCATCCGCCTTTTTGTTTGTCCACGCTTCTGCCCCGCTACACTCGCCACCATCACCACCACCACCGCTACTACCACTATCGCTACCACTTTTGTGCCATCCACGCTCCCATCTACCCATCGATCCTACACTTTTACGCACGCGCACGCACACGCACGCACCCACGTTGCGCGCGCGCAAAGACAATCTCCGCTGACCGATTGGACACCCACTCCGATCTCCCGCTCTCTCGGTGCGATTACATCACCCATTTGTTAGATCTCCGCACTTTGTGTTGCCGCCACTGATGGAGTGGCATCAAGAGTCCAATGGCCACGGGCCGACGATCCCTGCTCGTCAGGTGCACTCGTCGTCGCCACGTCGTTCGCCCGTTGGCGCTAGTCCGTCGCCGTCGCCGCCCGGGAGCCGCCACGATGCCGCTACCCGGCGGAGCCGTTCCAACTCGGATCTACGCGTGAGCGCCTCTCCAAAGCGAACTGCCGTCGCCACGGCGTCACCCGCACTGCGCAACCGGCTGATCGACTTGATTCCGCGACCTGTATCCACTCCGCTCAAGAAGCGTGTCACCTTCAATCTAGAAACAGATCCTGTTGATCCGGCCAATAGCCCGCGCGAGCTTCGTCGTCAGTTGGACGACTCGGTCTACACGCTTGAACTGCTGCAACGGCGCACGCTTGAGCTCCAGCGTTTGGTGGAGTTTCAGAATGAGGAGAAGCGTGCGCTCGAAGAAGCGTTCATGGACGCCGCGTCCGTTTCGGGCGTCAGCGTGTCGTCCCACGGCAGTGCCGAGATGATTGACGTGGCGGTACATGTCGAGGACGAGCAAGCCCGGCTCGAGCAGGAAGCGCTGGCGCGCCGAGAGGCCGCCCTGGCGCGGGAAGCCGAGCAGCGCAGGTGCGAAGTAGAGGCGACGCGTGCGCACCTACGTGAACTCGAAGCGTCGCTTGCGCAGCGCAACGAGGAGCACGGCCGGCTGACCGAGCACGTCCAACAACTCGAGACGTTGCTGCGCGAGCGCACGCAAGAGATGGAGCAGTTGCGGCACGAGCTGTTTGAGGCGCTCAAATACCAGGAGACCTCTCATGCCATCCACAATGCGGCGTCGGCCGATTTGGCGGCCCGTGTAGTGGAAAAGGACGAGGAGTTGATGGTTCGGACTGCAGAGGTACGCCGCCTCCAGGTTGAGCTAGCCAATTCAGTTAACCAACGTATGAACATCAATCAGATGCAAGAGGAGTTGCAGCGGCGTGAGCAGGAGCTCGGCGAGCTGCGCAGTGATTTGGCGGAAGCGCGCGAGCGCGAAGCCCATCACTTTTCGAACGGTGGCAGCGAAGACCGCGAAGCGCTTCGCCAGCTGCACGAAGATTACGACCAGCTTGTGCGCGAGTCCTCGCGCGCGCTGGCCGCCATGGCCATCCAGCAGGATGAGGTGGAGAAGCGCTGCAACGCCATAGAATTGGCCAACGGCGAGCTGCAGCAAGAGTACATGCTCAGCCAGGCCGAGGCCAACCGCTATCGCCAGCGTTGCTCGGAGATGGAGGGCAAGCTGGACCAGGCGGACCGCCGTGTGCGCGCTCTCGACCGCGAGCATGCCGAGGAACGCCAGCTGCTGCAGGAGTATGCAACGCGCATTCGCGAGCTGGAGGAGAGCGCCCACCAGATGGAAAGCGACAAGGAGGAGCTGCAGGAGGAGGTGCAGGAGCTGCGTGCCAACGTCAACCGCCAGCGCATGCAGCTCAACCGCCACGAGGCCAGCCATGGCGCGCAAGAGGACACCGTGGCCGAGCTGTCCGATCGCCTGGACCAGTTCGCCGTGCAACTTAAGCAGCGCGAGCAGCAGCTGGAGACGACGCGCAAGGAAGCGCGTGCTGCCGGTGAAGCCCGCCAGGCCCTAGAGCAGCGCTGCCAAGAGTTTGAAGTGCAGACGGCCGAGCTGCAGCACGCGCATCAGGAGCTCTATCACCAGCTGACCGACGAGCAGGCGATCCGTGCTCGACTCGAGTCAGAGGTTGAGACGCTCACCGGTCAGCTGGAGGAGGTCACCATGATGGGCGGTGGTACCATGCTGCTGGACACGGCCGGCGACCGGTCGTTTGCCGCCGAGCTGGGCGACGATCCTTTCCGCCACGGCTCCTCGCCCGTCGGCTCGTTCAACAGCATGCACGACGGCAGCATGCACCGGTCGTTTGCCTCGGAGCTGGCCGACTTTGCCGCCAACGGCTCGGGTGAAATGCTGGGCGACATTTTTGGCTCGCCGCACTCGTCCATTGGCATCCACGGTCTGCCCACAGCGCCGTCACCGTGCCCGTCGTTTGGCAACCTGGCACCGGCCGTTGCCCCGCCCGCCATTGCCGTGGCTGACGCGGACAACGAGCGTCTGGAGCGCGAGCTGACCTCGGCACGTGAGCGTGCCACGCGTCTCGGCGCCGAACTGGACGACAAGGAGATGCAGCTGGTGTGCGTGCGCGCCGAGCTGGACGCCGCTCGCAGCGAGCACCAGCGTACCAAGGACGCACTGGCTGATGCGCAGACCAAGGCGCGTCAGGCTGGCGAGCGCGAGCGTGACCTGGCCGTTGAGGCGGAGGACGCACGTGCTGAGCTGCGTCAGCTGCGCCAGGAACGCGACCAGATCAAGGAGCGCTGCTCGGAGCTGGAGTCGGGTGCGCAGGCCGCCGCCGAAAAGCTAGCTGTGGCGCGCATGGAGCGCGAGTACGCCGAGGAAGCTGTGAACAGCCTGGAGGAGGAGTTGCAGGCGGCGGCCGAAAAGACGGAGGCGCGCGTGGCCGAAGTGCGCGCCGAAGTCGAGTCCAAGTCACGCGCACTGGCGACCGCAAGCGCGCGTCTTTCCGAGGCCGAGGCTGAAGCACGCGATGGTGTGACAAAGATTGCGCTGCTCGAGGCCGACCTTGCATGCTGCCGCGCAGAGCGTGACGAGAGCACTGCCACGCTCCAGGGCCTGCGTGGCCTGATGGCTAGCAAGCGCGAGGAGATTGAGGCGCTGCGTACGCAGCTGGAGGAGGCTCGCAACCAGCAGCAGTCTCTCAGGCGCAGCGATCTGGCGCAGGCCGACGAGCTACGCGAGCAGCTGGCCGTGTGCGAGGCCGAGATGGTGCGCATGCGCGCGCAGCTCAACGAGCAGCGTGATATGGCCGAGTTCAGCGCCAACGAAGCCGAGATTCGCGCCGAGCGTGTGGCCGAACTGGAGGCCGAGGTGGTGCAGGCACGCAATGAGCTGGCTCACCTGCGTGCGCGGGCCGAGGCACTCGAGACGCTCCAGCACGGTGCGCCAGCAAGCAGCAATCCCGCTCAGCTGCGTCAAGAGCTCGAAAAGCTGGAGCTGCGCGCCGCTGGCGAACGCGACAGCCTGAACGCTCGTCTGGAAACCTCGGAGCAGATGGTGCGTGACATGAAGCGCCAGCTGGCCACAGCCAAGGACGAGCAGACGACCGCGCAGGGCACCATCACGGAGCTGCACGCGTCGGTGGAAGCGTCTGACCGCGCAGTGCACACGCTGGAACAGGAGGTCGCCGAGCTGACCGAACGCCAGCGTGCGCTGCAAGAGACCACCGCCGACGGCCAAGACCGTCCAGCTGACGCCAACATTGTTGCGACCCGCAACCGCGAAGATCTGGAGAAGCGACTGACGGGTGCGCGCGAAGAGGTTCAGCGACTACAGCAAGCACTCGCAGAGCGCCAGCAAGGTGAGGCAGAGAATGAGACGGCTGTGTTGGCCGTGCAGCTCGACGAAGCACGCCAAGCGCTTACCACGCAACACCATCAACTGGAAACGCTACAGACTGAAGTAGCGGAGCTCAAGCGTCACAGTGAACAGTTGGCTGAAGAGCTATCGGGCGCGCGTGAAGCATTGCAGACCAAGGAAGCCGATGTGGCACGTCTAGAAGCGGCAGCAGCATCGCCAGCGCAAGAGCAAGCACAGAAGATTAAGGCTGACGAAACGCTTGTTCGACTAGAGGCCGACCTGGATGCTTCGCGTGCCTCCATCGACCAGCTGACGCGCCAGCTCGACGAGCAGCAGGAGACGCTACGCACCAAGACCGAAGCATTGGCTGCCGCAGAGCAGCAGACTAACACACTCACCACCACCGTTTCTCGCCTGGAGGCCGAGCTAGCGACGCGCACTACCGAACTAGAGGAGGCCGAGTCGCGTGCGCTGCGCACGGTCCGCGAGAACCGCCGTTTGACGTCACGTCTAGAAATGACCAAGATGAAGCTAGAGATGCTGTTGAAGCAGAACCGCCGTCTCAAGTCCGAGCTGCAGCAGGCCCACCAGCCGTCCGCCAGCCCAGAGACTCATTCTCTGCCCACCACTGGCAAACGTGAAGCGACTGGGTCGCACCACGCCAACGGCCGCGCAAAGCGTCGCGAGCTGGAGACCACGCCGCTGAGCGACATTGGCAATCTGCTTGATACCGATGGCGCTGATTCTGCCGCTGCCGCCAAGCTTCGTCGCATCGTGCGTCCCACGCCCATTCGCGCTACTGCTGCTTCCGCTGCCGCTACCGCCGCCCCTGCTGGTAACGGTGCCGAGCGCCTGGAGGATAACCAGTGCGCGCAACAGTAGTTGCACCGCATGCTGCTGACTGCTCTTGCTCACATCTTTCTATACATTTATCCACACGCACACACGCATTCTGTGCCACTCTTGCTTGCCTGTATCCCACCATACCGCCATTTAGGCGATCGTTACCGTTGCCGTTGTCGCTGCCATTACCGCCGTTGTCGTTGCCACTGTTTCGTTTACTAGCGCTTTGCTACATCATGTTTGCCTGCGCTCTTCTTGGTCCCACCTACCGCCACATACAGTTTGCCGTCTGTTTATTTGCCGCGCACCCACCTCTCGCGCACTCGTCATCGTGCCGCCTCTTTCCTGTTTCCTTCCTTTCTTCAACCGCTGTTTTCCGTCCCTTTTTTCAGCCGCGTTTCCTTTTTCCATAAACCAAGCTTTGTTGGCAGTCAGCCTGTGTTTCCATGTCGGACAGCCACGCGCCTGCATTTCGTCGCGCTGTTGCACGACAGGCCGCCACACTATTCGCCGATGTGCTATCATTGGATGTCGACACGTCGGCCGTGTTGGAGCTGGGCTTTGGGGCTGGTAAGCCTACGCCGCAATAGCACATTGGCCGCTTAGATTCATGACGCATACTGCATGAACAGGTCAGCTGACGCAGCAACTTTTACCCAAGGTGCGGCAGCTTGTGGCCGTGGATCGCTCGCGCCGAGCGGTAGAGCGTCTCCAGCAGCGTGCAGACGACCAAGGCCTAACATCGGATGAGCTTTTGGTGGCGTTGCGGGCAGTGCCAGTCAGCGAGACGGCAGATGGCGCCGACGATGCCGTGCATTCACCAGAGCAGATCGTCAATGATGTTGATGTAGACCTGACATTGATACAAGCGTTGCCGTGCTGTGACGCTGCCGTGTCTGCCCTGGTCTACCATCATCTCGCGGCCCCGGTAGCCGCTACGCGGTGGCAGATGCAGCACCTACAGCCGGGCGGCTATGTGGCCATGGTGGATATATGGCGTGATGCCACGACCGAGCATCTGGCTGCTGCAGTTCCCGAGGCCACTCGCGCTCGTAGCTGTTGGCATAAGGCCTGCACGCCCGCCGAAGCGGTGGCCTGGTTTACTGCGGCTGGCCTGGAGCAAGTCAGCTGGCGCCCCGCCTTTTCCGTGCCGGTGCCGAGTCTTGAGCACCAGCCGCGTAGCCTGCCGGAAAGTGACGCGGGCGATTGTATGCGTGTGCGCTGCTTCCTGGTTACGGGTCGAGTTGCGCGCGCTTTCTAGCAGCTTCCAGTTCCGCTGAGTCAGCGGACGCGGTAAATTTGGCGTACTTTTCCTTGAAGCAACTATAAAACAATGGCTGCAGCGGCATGCAGCATAGTACGTAAACACCTTTCTGCTTCTTTTTGCATTTCGTTCATCTAGCGCTGGACCAGAAGCAGTCACGCCGCTTCGCACTGTCAGTACCTCCTCACCCTCTTACGCACCGACTGCAGCCATGGAATTCTACGACCTAGGCCGACAGTGCACACGGGCAGATTGCCGTCGCCAGGGTAATGCAGGTCAGATGAGCTGTTGCGTGCCGCTGCTGACCATCTCTGGTGTGCTGTAGATTATCTGCCTTTTCAATGCAGCTATTGCAACAACTGGTATTGCGCCACGCATCGCGACGCACGCTGGCACGCACACTGTTCCGGTCCGGCAGATCGTCGAGTGCCGACCTGCTCTGTGTGTAACCTGCCGGTGTCGGTGGCGTCTGGACAAAGTGTAAACACAGCGGTACGTGGCTGCAGGCGCCGCGTCGACGAGTATGATGTGCTTACGGCCGGCCGCAGATGGACCAGCATCGTCGTGCAGGATGCAGCGGCAAAGCAGCAATCGCAAGGGATGGCGCGTCTTCTTTGGTGGCGCGAGCACCGCGGACAGCCGTTGATACGCGCAAACGATGCGAGGCGTCTGGTTGTCGGCGGCTCTGCACGGCTGCCCAGCCCTCTCTGGTGTGCGCACAGTGCCGCATCACGTTATGCTTGGAGTAAGTGATTCTGGCCGCGGCTATCGCTGTACTGTGCAACCACGCGCTCACCTACTCGGATAGACATCGGTTTCCGGAGCAGCACCAGTGCAATGCCCAGGCGCGACAGCGTGAGCGCCTAGCGCGTGCCGCTGAGCTACGTCGCAACCCGACCACGCGCGTTCACTAGCCGCCGCTTGGACACGGCAGCGTCACTCGGAATAATCGGCGTAGCACGGTCTGGTTGGTGGCGTGTCTGGCGCCAGCGTGAGTGCCGATGGCGACGGTCGCTACGCCATCACATGGGCGCCATTGTCTTTTCCGTGCGATAGTTGCGTCACACAGCTGAGGGTGCTGCTGCCGTTGCGGCCGACTTCATTCGTCTGTCCGAGAGGAACCGCCGGCGCGATGTGAAGCTGCACGCGCCGTGTATCGCGACCACAGGCCGTACCACGCTGGCACGCACACCAGTGTGATAGCGCCTGCTGTTGGCGGATTAGTCGATCTCTGGTTGCTGACGCTACCGCCGCCGCTACCGCCGCTGCCGCCGCTACCGGTGGCCAGCAGTCCCATCGCGCCTGCCTCAAGCGGTCGCTTCTTGTGTGGGGCTGCGTTGGGAGGCAATAAACACTGTGTTTGCAGCTGTATGCGCTGGCGCTGTATTACTTGGGCGCGTCTGACCACGCGGCGGGGAAAATGAGCAGGGGTTGAGGGCCAATGACGCGTCGTGATCTTGTGTTCATTCGAGCGCTGCCCCTGTTAATATTCGTAGCTCGCGCGTGCATCTCACACAACGACTGGCGCAAGCTGGCCACGACGGTGACCGAAACGGCCGTCGTCATCGTCGTAATCGTGCATGGCGCCTGCCTTTTCGTCTCGATGTCCTACGACTCTCGGGCGGCGTTACGGTAGTGATCGGCCTCTTCAGGTGCGAAAAAGGCTTGCCCGTGTCTTGGGTGCGCTTCAAAAGCGCCACCTCGGGCCAGCCACATCCCACTTTGGCCGCCAGCGTCTGTTCCGCCTGCTTGCCCACACACACACGCACACGCACACACACACACACACACACACACAGCCTACACGCATACGCAGACACACCTTTCTGCCCTGTTCATCGCTGTCCGCTACCCGGCCTTTACTTTTCGCCACCGTTGTTGTTGTGTCGTCGTCGTCGCCTTCGTCGTCGTCGTTGTTGTTGTTGCCGTGTCTGTTGCCTTGGCTTGCAGCGGCTCGCCACGGACCGCTGTCGTGCGCATATACCAACGCGTTGGGCGCATATAGTCTGCGCATAAGCGTGTGTGTGTGTGCCCGTACCAGACTGTGGCGCGCGCTCATCACGGCTCACAGTGCGGCGCCTGCTACGTTTTGCGCGCATACGCTCCCCTTGCGCGCACTCCTTGTACGTCTTCCTTTTCTACGCGGACTCGCCGCACACTATTTTCCGTCTGCACGCTGCTTTGATTTGCTTACGGCAAACCACGTGCTGGCCATACGCGCACTGCTTGCACCGGAAGGTCAACTCGCGTGCTGTGCGTGTGCGTAAGTGTGCCGCTCTCTCTCTCTCTCTTTGACCTGCGAACCAGGCCGAGTTTTCTTTCTGCTCCGAGTCCTCTCTGGCCAACGAACCACCACCACCACACACACATCTCTACCTTTCACGACCCACGACCTACGCCTACCCACGTCCACGCCCGCTGCTGCCTGCTCTGCTTGACGCTGTCCAAGCGCCCTCATTGATCTTGCACCTTTGCGTGGCCTACCTGCTTGGTGCGCGTCGTCCTACCGCCAGCACACCTGTGGCGCGTTGGAGCGAGTGGCCGGCGACCGCGCCCATTCGCCTTTTTAGCTAAGCGGAGAACGAACCTCTTTGCCTGTGTATCGTCCATCAAAACGCACAGGTTACGCCACCACTACACACGCACGCACGCACGTACATACGCACGTACGCACGCATACGCGCCGCTCTCCTCCTCGACCGCAAGGCGAACGAGGAAGCAAGTCGTCGCATCATGGTCACATCCGCCCCGCCGCCGGCCACCACGGTTATTACGGCCACGACGGTGGGCGCGCGCTGCAGCAGTTTTCTGTCGCTGCTGCGCCGCCGTCCCACCACAGGCCACGCGCGCAGCACATCCGTCTCAACGGTCACCACCAAGCATGCAGCTAGCAGCACGCCTGCAGATCGTACCGCCCCTGTGCAGCCGTCGATCAAGCCAGCCAGGTTAGGTCTTGCAGCACGACGTGGCCTGCGCTCCCTGTCCTCGCCGGCGCTGCCTACGCTGCTTCTCGCCGCTGCTGCCGCCGACAAGGAGAACGTGCCAAACAGCCCGACCATGGCTGCCAATCGCGTTCGCACCCCTACCAAGCCGACGGTGATGCGAAGTCCGGCACTTAAGCGTGCCGGCACGATGAGAGGCGTTCACGATCGCAGTCGCAGCGTGTCCACCGTCTCGCTGGCCTCGCTCTCGGACGTGTCGGTGCCCAAGCGCGGTGCAGGTTATGATGAAAATGCCGCGTTAAAGTCGCATCGCGTCAGCGTGGCGAGCATTCCGGAGCAGCCCGAAGAGGCAGCGATCCCGCCTTCTTCTTTTGATGCCAAAATCTTTGGCACGGCACCACAAAGCTCTTTCCCGCCGTCTTTCCCTACCTCGCCTAAAGTAGCCTCGCAAACATCGCCAGGTACACCCCGCCGACGAGTCCCTGCCTCAGCCAGCAACGTTCGGTCGCCGATGCGTTCTGCGCCTGCCAAGCTGAGTGGCATCCGTGTCGGCGCCATGGCTAGTCCGTCCACATCCACCCCTTCTTCGAGCATTGCGAACCCGTTGCGGCGGCGCTCGCCAACCTCCAAAGGCGTGGGCAAATCGACGCCACGCTCCAAGCGCACGCCGCTTTCGGATATTACACAAATCGTGCTGGCGCGCGAGTACAGCGGTTCCACATCAACGCGCATGGTAGGTTACATATGAGCAGTGCCATTAGCTATTGTACACGCCATCTAACGGTGACCTCGTACCTTATTGCTGTGTAGGTCCATATCGAGCGTGCGCCGGCGCTTGTGCCCCTAGCTGCGCCCAACCGGCCGCTGTCGTCGCTGTCGTCGTCTCGTCGACCGAGCCTGACGGCCGACACGGCGGCTCCTTTGCTGCGCTCCAGCCGCAAGCAGCCGTCGCCAAGCAGCCGACCAAACTCGCCGCTTGCAGCACACCGGGCTGCCATTCTAAGCTCCATGCTGGGCTCGACGTGCGGCTCACCCTCCGTAAAGTTCACTCTGTAGGACCACCGCCACCCCTGCCGTGGCTCCTTGTGCTCATGTCCACATCGCTTTGCTCTCTTCATTACTTGCATGCCTGCCAGCCCTCCTTTCACCGGGACGTATGACCCCTCCACCAATTTCTCCTAGATGTGTACTGTTTGGCACATGCGGTCTTTGTGTTCGCCGCTAAAAGTACTGTGGCGTGCTTGTGTGCGGACACGCTGACCGCTGTCCTCCTCGTTCTCTGATGCATCCCCCTCGCTTACTGGCGCGTCTGATCGACACAGCGCGCGCAGCTCGTCCTCTACGGCGATGCTCCCGCTTGGTCGATGGGACCCGATGTATGCCGCTACGTTCTCCTGCGACCGTGATGCGTGCTACTCTGTGGCCGTCACGGCTCTCTCAGACCTTGCATATAGTCTCCACGTTCTACATTGCGAGCGGTCGCGCCAGTCTTTGTGGTCGCTTCAGTTGCCATTGTCGCTATTACCGGCGTTTTGCACCGGCGACAATCCTTGCCGTTGCATCTGTTTCCTCTTTCTGTTTCCATCTGTCGATGCCGTCGCCGCTGCCGCCGCTATTATCGCTGCCGCTGCTGTCGTTTTTGCTTCCCATTTGGCAGCCACTTTGCATCTTTGCGAACGTTCCCCGCGTCCCTGTCCGCCGCTGCTGCCGTTTTGCGTCGGTTTTGCTCGTCCGCCCACATAATGTCCGTACAGCGCGGCGGTACAGCGATAACGTATCACTGGCGCTGCCGCTGGATCGGCTAAAAGCAATTAAAAAATGTGCCTCTCGTGCTATACACGTACCTTTTTAGGCAGTCACGGTGGAGTGCTGACCATTGGACGCCACACGCTGACGTTGTTTCCTTTGCTTGTCCGCCGCTCGCTGCAAATACCGCTGTTCCCATGCCACTTGACGCCCCCCTGTACCGCGTCATGGACGCCGTGACGGTGGGCAATCTGGCCGACGAACTTGTGCCGCAGATCGCAACGTAAGCGACGCCAAATGACAGTGCAGGTCAGTATGCGCTAATCCGACGGTGGTGCTAGATTACCGCCAGAGGAGCGCTTTTTGCTTGGTATAGCAGGTGTGCAGCGACGGGCGGCGCCAAAGCTTCTTACCGCTCACGGACAGGTACCCCGCACGCCACGCATAGGTGTACCGGGTGCCGGAAAGAGCTGGCTAGCGAAAAGACTGGTCGCGGAGATTGATGCACGGCTAGGACCTGCAACGGCCGTGGTAGCTCCCATGGACGGATTCCATCTTACCAAGGCGGAGCTTGCTGCGATGCCGGTGTGTGTGTGTGTGTGTGCAGTGACGATAAGATAACGCGACGCCCATAGCCATGCAGTGGGCTGACTAGCTTGAGAATGCGCTGGTGTAGGATCCTGCGCTGGCTTTTGAGCGACGCGGGGCAGACTGGACTTTTGATGTGCAGGGTGCGTGACAGCAGTTCAGCAATGCGAGCTTATACTAGCCTCGTTGATGAATTCTTTGCCGTGTTTACAGGCTTTGTAGACATGGCTGCTCGCGTCAAACGTGGCGAACAGCACCCTGTCACTGCTGCTTCTGGCCCCGCCGGCAGATCCTCTTCCGCGATAGCGTGGCCAGGCTTTGATCATGCAGTGGGTGATCCGGTGCCTGGCAGCATCACCATTCTTCCCAGGTAGGTTGGCCAATCACGCCCAGCTGATGGCCAGCGCACACTGACACGCACCAAGCCATCGGCTGGTGGTGGTAGAGGGACTTTATTTAGCCCTTGACCGGCAGCCCTGGTCGTCGGTGGCTTACGACGCGCTGTGGCTGGTCGACGTGGAAGACTGGTCAGTCGCACGCGATCGTCTCGTGCGGCGTCATCAAGAAGCCGGCATTGGTAGGTTACCGGTGGTGCCAGTCCAATGTTTGTCCAACTAACAAGTGTCGTATTTTCACGCAGTCAATAGCGCCGAGGAAGCACTGGCACGCGCAGAAGGCAATGATCGCACCAACGCGGAACTAATCGAGGCAATGCGTCGGCCAAACGTACGTCTCCTTCGACTCGCTTCGGAATAGCACCGGCAAGCACAGTGGTATATTGAGTAGCAGCATAACACATAAACAATATCCTGTCGGGATATATACGCTTGGCGATCTGTGCTAGCCTGGGTGGCTGCGCAGCGACCATGTCTAACCAAATGAAGCGGTCCAGCCAATGTGCTCGCCGCACATTTACATGAATGCGATGCGGTGAACGGGCCTTTCGCCATCGGCGAGAGGAATAAGCGAGGAGCGCCATCCAGCCAGCATGTCCTGCACCACATCCAAGCGATCCTGTCTATTCTCGCCGCACGTTAGCGCCCAGCGCCAGCTCTGCAGCGCTGATCGTGTGCACTAACCCAAAGATGATATGCCCGTTGTTAACTTGGAATGTGGGAGCGCCAAAGATGCCAAGACTAATAGCTTCCGAGTAATGCTGACTTAGTTGCTCTTTGCATCCATTGCGATTAATGCTTGCATCGCGCAAGAGTGCCGCCCCGTCAAATCCTGCTGCGTTCAAGACTTTGACAAGCTGCTCCGAGTCGCCAATGTCAACATCCTTTAGCCAAGCTGCCTCGACTGTACACACAGATACCTAGGTAAGCTTATTTCCGGATACATGACACCGCTCGTTGCTTACAAATAGGCGTAATGGTTCTAGGTTCAAGTATTGCGACGCGAAGTGCAGTGACCGTGCGTAGTGGAAAGTTTGACGGCCAGATGGTACTGGTGTTTTTACCCGTGGTAATGTTTATCCATCGCTGCCAAGTACGGCCGTTCTCCCTGCCCACACGCAGGGCAGCGCATTAGCAGCAATACACAGGGTAAGGTTGCAGTGCTGCCCGCTGCGTACCACATGTACTTTTGAGAGCGCGGCGGCAAGCCCATGATCGGTGAGGTACCATCGCTGATTCTGCACGGACACAAGGGCGAGTAGCAACGCAAGGGCAATTGAGCGCAGTGACGCTTAAAGTTGCCCAGCCAACACTTACTCGCGAAACAAAGGTCCAAGGAGAAGAGGCTTTGGCTCAAGCAGACATTTGGGTCCTGCCTCGGCAAGAATACGTTCGACTTGCTGCCATCCGAGAAAAGACCAATAGCTGCCAAAGTCAAACCAAAAGCGCAGCGTGGTTGCATGCTGCGATGGCCGACCCGGTCTTAGTCGATGCTGCAAGCTCAGCAAATTGGGTACTGCACGCCATTCGCCGCCGTACTGAAAGGAAAGCAGCTGCGCCTCCACAAAGTGCAGCTGATCCTGGCCCCAGTACAGCTCGCCCTTGCCATCATCCGAGCCGGCTATCCAGAAATTGGGCACACCTGGCGCGCCACGATCTATGCAAGTTTGGGTGGCATCGTGCAACTGACGTCGGGCCTCTGGATCCTGGAGCATCGCCTCGTTCACCTCCTTCAGACCAATCGACCGTGCCACCAAGAGAAGCACGCTGACGCGATCCACATCCAGATTCTCGACCCAGTAGGCCCTGAAGATGGCACACGAAAGTACGGCGCGATGCGATTCGGGCACCGACCAAATCAGCCGCAGCGCTAGAATGCGTGCGTTAGTGGACGCGTGTATGCACCTCCACATGGGCAAACAGCTTACCAGCTTCGGTGCGCAGTGGGTGACGTGGATGGCGACGAAACGGCACGGCGTGTCGCTCCACGGCCAGTTTAAGGTCGCGGTCACGTACAGCCTGCTTCAGCCTCGCGCCCTTTGAAGCCGCCGGTACCGCGGGCGACTCTAGGAGCGCCGACAAAAGGACCGGTTTCCCTTTGGTCGCAGCAAATAGCGCGGTGAGCTGGAGAATCGCGACAGTAGTGGTAGCTGGCAGACAACTTACAGACCAGTTCGGCATTCGTGCGAGCAGCCAGTGCCTCGACACGACGCGACGCGACATAGGCCCAGGGGCAGGCAATGTCGTAGCAAAACTCCACGCGTGGCATTCTCTGGTGCTGCATTGGCCCAAAACTAAGGCTGTGAACGGCGGTAAATGTGGTAGAGAACGTAGTGCTACATTTCGGCATCTTTTCCCGAATAGTCCTCACATGCTGGCATGTTTCGTTGCCTGGTCGGCCACAAACTGGCCGCGTTCTCTTTGGCAAGTCCACATGAAGACATGGGATGCTTTTAGTGTGACGGTCGGGGCTGGAGAGCGGCAAGATAAAAGGAGCACGGCGGAGACAAGAATACAAGAACGGCTGCAAAACAGTAAAGCAGATGGGTGGCGCTGGAATAGGTAAATGAAAGAGCAGCGGATAAAAGGCGGTCGGTCGGCCGTTTAGATGCTTCCCGTGCTGGGCAGCAGATGTATCGTCAGGAGACGTAGAAACGCAGGCGCTAGTGCACCGCGACACTCTACTCCACCCCAAAACGGCACTAGCTCGCCACTCAGCGCAGCTAGTTCGGCAGCAATGGTGTCAGCAAATGCGACAAAGCCCTTGGGCGAAAGCACCGGCACCGCTGTCCAGCCTTGATGCGCATCGGGCACTGCCGGCGTCACCGGAGCAGAGGACGAGGCAGGCGGCCTTTTGCTTGCCGACAATGTGGCCAGTTCAGCGTGTGCGTCCAACAGTCGCAGCGTGCCATCGGCCTCGAGGCAGGCATCGACACCGTATCTACAAGCGTGCATGGCACATTAGTCGCCAAGTATCGCGCTGGCCAAAGCTGCTGAAGCTCACTTTGCATCCGAAGGAAGTGGGATCACAACACGGACCACGGACGGCGAGCGTACATGTACCTGGAGAAGCGATGCGGTAGCAGCCTGACCTGTACCAAGCTGCTGAGCGCGCTCTGCATCTCGCAGCGCAACAAGCACACTGGCCATGCGGCTTGCCATCTGTCACAGTCAGGTGCATCAGCAGCCAGTCTTTGAGCGACGCTAGGTGCGGCGCTATCCTACCTCAGCAACGCTACGAAGATTGCCGTGCTGCTGTAGATGTGTTTGCAGCAGCGACACCATTCGTGTGTGTGTGTGTTTACGCGCACCAAAGGCTTTTGAATCCTGCTGTAGATCGGTCAACTGGTACGCGCCCGAGGTGCCATCGTCCTGCCAGTCTATGCAAAAAGTACCGGCCTGCGCGTACTCGACGTGTGAGTAGGCGTTCTCGTATGCCCACATCTTCTCTCAATTTCATCCCTACCTCGCCGATCCGAAGCACAAGTTTGGCAAAGTTGAACTGCTCGATGCAAACACCGTATGCCCGCTGCCACCGCAGGGACTCGACTGCACAGGTGGCGTGCATTCGGCCGTGTTAGCACAGTCGGCATTTGGATAAATGCACAAGTGCACTTGCCTTGTCGCCACATATATACTGCATGCAAGATGCTTCGCCATGATGATAAAAACTCTTTCAAGCATGTGTTCACATCGTTGCTCGTAATGCGGAGACCGTAGTCATCCATAACAAATGGCACTGTGGATATTGACACAACGGGCACGAGTTAGCACCCTTGACTATTAGCCTTCCTAGCCACAAGTGCTATCGTTCACCTACGTTTAACTGCCATTCTGTCCACAGCGGGAGGCTTGCCAGCGGCAAAGAGACAGACAAACTCCACCTGCGGTGTTGCAAAGTCAGCACACCATGCATGTCGCTGTTTGTCCGAGCAATCCATGTCGCTTACTTTGTTCTTTCCACTTTCGCTCGAGACATGCGCCTGAATCTCACTGAAAAGGTCGGCAGCGCGGCTGGCAGCACCCGCCACGGCAATGTTGCACGGCAAGATACGAAGCCACGACGTGCTGTCTCCTGCGGTGGCGGTGGCTGGCACCGACTGTGCACGTGTCGTCGCCCACCGGTAGCGGATAGACGCTTGCCGAAGTTGATGCTCTATCAGCAGGTAGCGAATGCGGGCTCTGCGAGAAGATAATGAGCGACAGCGTACAATATCATATACCCAAGCATCCAAGCGCTTACCGGCAAGAGGATACCACCGTGGAGAACGTTGCGTATGAGATGATCTGCCTGCAGGACAAGAGGCGCGAGTGAAATGTGAGCAGCCCGCCACATGAGCGCCGGCAACGCCCAGCGCGTCAACATACTCGGTGTTACGACTTTCCGGCTCTGTGTGCTTCTCAACCGTATCCATCGTGACATCTGCGGTTCCCTTGGCATCTTTTGCTGCATCCGCATCCTCCGCACGAACTAGCTTGTCCACGAAAAGCGGCGTAATATGTGTGAGGGCGCGCACACAGTGTTCATCCTCCGGTCTAATCGTACAAAAGTTAGGTTAGCACATGTTAGCAAGACACGCAGATGCAGATGTGTCGGCGCCGACTTACCCGATAGTGATGAGCCATAGACGTAGCGCACCGCGCTTCACGCCCGCGACAATAAACGCGCTTGGCAGCTTGGGAAAGCGGAAGAATACAATGCAGCTTAGGCCATTTCCGAAACGATGCCAGTCTGTGCGCCATTAGTGTGTTAGCCGGACATCTGCGAGAGGGGGTCTATGCAGAGCAAGGTCAAAGTTACCTTGCGGATGAAGAAATAGCTGACGCATGGGGATCAGCCGGAGACGACGAGCCATCGTCTCCAGATCAACCAGCATTAGCTGCACACACGCAATGTGCACTCGCAGTAAGTATACAATTTGAATAGAGCAGATTGGCGTGCCACATGCACACTTGCCTCGCGCCTAAACTTGAGGAGCAGATCCGAGATGCTGCTCGGATCCCGGTTGACGCTGTTTTCGATTTCTCTAAGCTTGCCTGGTAGTCCGCATACGCAGCGTTAAAAACAGCTGACGCCACAAAGAGTAGCGCAGACACCTACCAAAGATCACATGGCCTACATCACCCATATGCTTCAAAAGAACACGGCCGGTGCGGATCTCCACACCAACACGCAGTGCCCTGTTTGACTGGTATTGCACGCGGAACGACACCGTTGGGGCTACAACCGACCCACGTCAGCATAACGTGCCGGCGAACAGATGTAAGCGTGTGTGCTTACTTTGCTCAGCAGATTCGGCGTTCTCGTCTAGCTCGCCAATCTCTGCTGCGGTAAACGCATTGGGCTGGTCGGCTGTCTGGAGAATGCGCTGTCGCAGACTGGCAGCCATGCTGCACGCGTGCTTGTACACCACAGCTAGCAGGACACGCTCCACATTCACAGCCGCTGGATCCTGTTGGCAGTAGTATCGTCAGACTGAGTGATATGGCCCAGACCAGCGTCAGTTGACACATACAATAACCAGCTTCTCCGGCGCAGCTTCCGTGGCCGTGCATCGAATAGCGAGGCGAGCGGATCGCGGCGCATCGTCGATCAGGGCACGTCCACGACGCGACGCATCCTTGCTACCCTCTGCGTCTCCAGCTTCCAGCACAATGTCGACGTGGTTTGGCTTGGACTCGGAAGTCACCCGCGACACCGGAATGGACGAGATTGACGCTGTACACCGCAATGTCGAGTCAGTCACAATCACCGCATCCCATGTCAGCGTGCTGCTACGACATACGCTGGGTGTAGTGCCGAGACGCCGCGGTCTTGCGGCTGTGTGCACAGAATGTAAATGTTAGCGTCATCACCAGCTGAGGCTAGCTGTGCTCACTTACCACCAGTAGGTCAGTCGCAGCGAGGTATGCGACGGGTCGATCGTGCACACGAGATGGTCCTCCCAGCGTGTCCGTGACAAATAGACCGCCTAAGCGTTGCGCAAGTCATGTTAGCTAGGTGCATCACTGTAATGGTCATGCTGCGTCTGTCTGCTCGCCTGCGTAAAGAGGGCCTCCAGTTGCGCCATGAGCGAAAAGTTATCTGGCAACAAGGAGTAAGTAATTGATAGTCATTTGCCTGCTTCACAACTACCGTGCATCGTCGGCTCTGCTTACGTAGAAAATCGTACAGGCGCTGCAGTGGAGGCTGTCTTTCTTGCTCGGCAGTGGCGGGCGTCGCCTGGGGCCGAGGCAGAAGCTGCTGCTGCGCGTATGCTACCAAATGCGATTGCTGGTACGAAGCAAGCGACATGCCCACCTCTGCGCATACGATCGCGCGCAGTGTCGGCCCATGTGTCAGTTATTCATGCCAGTGCTGCTGTTGCACTCGCAATCGGCAACTGCAGCAACATACCTCGACAGCAAGATGGGTCTGCCTTTGCCAAGCAGCGTGCATCCAATACCCGCCATGGTCTTGACGTATCGGCACCGTCCAGCGTTAGCGTCACTTCAAACTGCCCTTCTACGCAGAATCGAACCACGCCACGCTCTATCACAGGTGGAAGCATATGAGTACAAATAGCCGCCACGTGCGTACGCATCCCTGTGGCACGCACGGATGGTGTAACTGCGCATGGCTGGCGGTGGGCGTTCATCACAGAACAGGCGTACGCGCATCAAATCATCCAGGCGCTCTGTGGCACGCGCTGTTTCCTCGCTGTTGAGCGGTTTAGGCGGAATCATCGTTGACTGTACGCGTGAGTCACCGGTCGTCAGTCTAGCGTTCTCTGCATGATGACCCCGTGTCTCTAGGCAGCCCACCTCCATCACCGTAGGTAGTCGCTTGTAACAGCCGCTGCCGAGTACGTCTACCGCAGTGGCCAAATCGTAGTTGCGCATTCTATTGCACGCATGATGTAGACGCGTTAGACGCGCTCACGCCTAGTAGCTCCGCTGATCTACGTACTTTGCACGGCTAAATGTCTGATGTAACGTCCAGAGTGTATGCACTGCACCTCCAAACTGTTCGCTCAGCCGACGAAGATGGCCCAGCACATCCTAGCCAGTCCGCATATATCGCAGTATCAGCGCAACATGTACCGCTGCCGCAGCATTCGCTCGTCAAGGACTAGGCTGCACACGCACCTGGCATCGCTGAATCTCATCGGCGTTCCTTGCCCACTGAACAAGCACCAGCAGACGCACAAAAGCCTGTCGCGTCTGCACCACATGATCGAGCATATGCCGCTTCCGCTCACTGTCCGACATGCCTGGCATACTAGCAGCGCCATCGTTGGCAAAGGTCAGCCATCCGGCCATCGCTCCGTGGCCTCTAGCGCCATCTTACATTTCCACCAGATTCTGTAGGTCAGCATATGCCTTAAAAGCAAGGCGTTCCACCAGCAAGCGCAGCGGCACCATTCCTTCGGTCGATCGCTGGAGCACTAGCGGCGGCGCGCCAGCAGACCGCGCAGCAGCATGCCTGTCGTCTCCACGCGCCACCGCGGGACTGAGCGCCGCGCAGGCAGCCCGCTGTTGTTGCTGCTGCTTTAGGGCGATCGCGCCGCCCTCGTCATCGGAGATGGGCGACGCGCCCATACCGGCCACGTCGGGCCGCGTTCCCGATTGCCGAACGGATTCATCGCTTGTCCCAGTAAGGCCGTTGATAGATTGCGCGCTACTGGTCATGCTGATCATCGTCGCCGCAGACGGCAACGCTCGTCAATGGCGAGTCCGCCGCAGCCCAGACAAAGAGCGACGGCCGATGAGACGGAGGGGGCGGCCGATCTCTACGCAGTATAGATCGCGCGTGCTTGAGCGCAGGTGAGTCGGCGTCACTAGAATACGGAATAACAAACGAAGGTCTGCCGGGGTGCAAAGCCGAGGAAGAGTGCGTGCGCAGGCAGAAGCAGAGGTGTACACAACACTGGTTCCGCTAAAAGGAGACGGATGATACACCAGGCGAAAACAACCTAGTCTATTGAAACGCGCGCGTGCCAGGCATGCACAACACTAGGATGCCTTCTCGTCGGGCAGTGTGGAGAGCATAACGGCACGAATCAAATCGCGCTCTTCCTGATCCAGCAATGACTCCTCATCGGGCGACGATGTGGCACGTTCCGCATCGACTGCACTGGCAGCACCGACAGAGGATGGTGCATACATGGCTGCTGCGCTGTCTCGCGCACTGCTACGGCCAGTCTCCTCTAGCGAAAGCATCATCGTATAGTGCAGCAGCTCTTCCTCGGTCAGATCCCCCAGACTGCCATACTCGCTGGCCAGCGCCTGATTGAGGTGGACATCTTCACGCTGCTGGGCATGGCGCGACGCCGTTTCCCTCATCTCTTCCTGAACTTCATACATCACTGGGGAAAGGTGCTCACGACGCATAAGTCCTTGGTGCACCTTTGGTGTTAGTCCATGGCCGCCAGTCGACCTACGCTCAAGGCGGTGATGCATCGAATCGTACGACATTTTCCGACGGCCTCGACCCTTCTTGTCCTTGCCTGGGTGCAACGAGCGTCAGTATCATGCCATCGCGTACGCCATCAACGATTCACCGAAAGCTCACTCGGCTTTGTATTGTTGGCGCCGAATCGCCAGCACTTTGCCTTGCCACCAAAGACAGCCAGCAGTGCAGTGTTGGACATGTACAGAGACACGACCGGATAGAGTGCCTCCTCGTCATCGCTATCAACAACGATCGCGCCAACGCAGTCACGGTCACCAACAGCACCATCGCATGAGCATCACCGTACAGCCGAGAAGCAATGCGGTGGCGCATAGAACGCACCCGATGCCAAAAGTGCGAAGGCGCACGGCGGTGAGTACATCCCAGACGGTCACCGTGCCATCCGTGCTGCATTCACCGTAAGCTTGTGGGAAGACGTGATGCGCATACATGCGTCGCGCCCATACCTGGCCGATGCCACCTTGCATGCATCGATAGCCAGCGAAGTAACCGGCCCTTCATGCGCTTCCACCGTCCTATATGCGCGCATACACCTAGCGTCAGCCTATCTTTTGGGTTACCGACCACTGCGTCACACTCTATGCGCACCACAGTGGAGGTGGGTCGCCGCCTTCAGCCTGCAAAGCAGCCGTCTCCCAGGCTGCCACCGTGCCAACAGAGTAGCCGCAGCAGAGGATGCCCGATGATCTGGCCCACTTGAGGCAGGTAACGAGGCCGCGAGCAGGCACTAGCAGTGATTTGTCCACTGTGCCGGTATTCAGGGATACCACCAACACGCGATCTCCAACTGCCACGGCACACTGCCGATCCATAAGCAACAGCGCTGTCGGTTTGGCAGTGAGTGGAAGATGCAAGCTAGGTAGTTCCTCAAAGCCGCCATCCTCTTTACGAGACCATCCCGCTAGCGCATTCTGGTCGGTGCAGGCAACGGCCTGTGATCGGGCATCGAATGCAAGCAGCGTAATCTCGCCCTGTACACCTAAACGTATGCATGCACATGAGAATATGTATCTGGTATGCTGACGGAGATTGGTGCCATCAGTCGACGCTTACCGCGTAGCAGTGCGGTGCAGGCGCGTGTCGCGGTATCCCAAATCCTCACGGTGCCATCGACGCCGCCGCTAGCCACCATGTTGTTCATGGCAGGCGACCAGGCCAGGCACGAAACAGCGCCTGCGTGACTGTCATGCAGCATCCAGTACCGACGTGTGGCTGTGCCGCGATCAAGCTGTGTAAGCGCCACCGTGCCCGTTCGATAGCCCCACAGAATCCGGCCACTACATCGTTACCAGCACCGTCGTTGTAGCATAAGTCTCCTGTAGCACGTTCAATGTCAGTCATCGACCGATACGACGTACCGCTGAAATAGCATGCATCGTGCCATGGTGGGATCATCCTCTGGACAGCCCTGGATGCCGCGCTTATTAACCTTGCCCGTGGTCGGATCACATTGAATGGCTATGCCTGCGCAAGCGCCACCACAAGTTTGCGACATAGTGAGCCATCGTGCGCAGGTCATTGTGCAGCAGTAGCGGGTCGCACCGAGATTCACGTTGCCGACCAGCATGTAGTTGGCCTCCAAGTCCGCATAACAGTGCGACACTACAGCTACGCGCGGCCGAATCTCGACGCTAACGGCCCATTCATGGCTCCATCGTCTGCACGCCCGCTACATTAGTCGCGTGGTCTGCGCAGTGATGGTCGAACACACACACACGCACGCACGCACCGTATCTGCTTGATACGCCCAATATACTCGCTTCGCCAGCTTGTGCTAACCAGTCGTCTAGCGCGCCCACAGGCCGAATAAGCAAGCGTCAGTCAGCGCCTTTTACAGCAACGACGTGCAGGCGCACCGAAACGGTTGCCGGCCAAACGCCGTGACCAGCGCGTCGCGCCAGTGGCGGTCGTCGGCCACCATGCGATGCCAGCGTTTGCATACGCATTGCGTCTTTTCCTACAAACGCAGTCAGAGCGTGCTGGTAATTTGTCGGCAAAACGATTGCCTACCAGCGCCTGCGGATCAAGCAGGACAAAGATGCGAACTAGTAATTCGTCCGGAAGTCTGTCAATATCGCTACAGGACACGCATGTCAGCGCGCTTGCACCTGCGTCCGCGCGATAGCAAGACACATACGACGCCATAGCGCTTGGGTGCTTGTTGGGCAATGGCGAGAATGTAGAGGTTCAAGAAGCAACGAGAATCTACAATGTGTCACACTGTATCGCGGTCATCGAGTTACATTCACATCAGGTCTCTCCTACAAACAAGTCGGTTTATCATTCAGCACAGACAATGTGCCACGCTGACATTCTAGTACTCCTCCTCCTCAATGTACTCCTCCTCTTCGATCGAGTCGGTGCCGACCTCCTCGTAGTCCTTCTCCAGGGCAGCCAGATCCTCACGGGCCTCGCTGAACTCGCCTTCCTCCATACCCTCACCGACGTACCAGTGCACAAAAGCACGCTTGGCGTACATCAGGTCAAACTTGTGGTCAAGGCGAGCCCAGGCCTCGGCGATAGCAGTGGTGTTGGACAGCATGCACACGGCGCGCTTGACCGGAGCCAGCTCGCTGCCTGGCACCACGGTGGGCGGCTGGTGGTTGATGCCGACCTTGAAGCCGGTCGGGCACCAGTCGACAAACTGGATGGACGCCTTGGTCTTGATGTGGGCAATAGCCTGGGTGGCGTCCTTGGAGACGACATCACCGCGGTACAGCATGCAGCAGGCCATGTACTTGCCGTTCTCCGGGTTGCACTTGACCATCTGGTTCTTGGGCTCGAAGCACGCGCTGGTGATCTCCGAAACGCTAAACTGCTCGTGGCCGGCACGCTCCGCCGAGATGATGGGCGCGTAGGTGACCAGCGGGAAGTGAATGCGTGGGTACGGCACCAGGTTGGTCTGGAACTCGTTCAGGTCGACGTTGAGCGAGCCGGTGAAGCGCAGCGACGCGGTGATGGACGACACGACCTGGGCGATCATGCGGTTAAGGTGCACGTAGCTCGGACGCTCAACGTTCAGCTTGTAGCGGCAGATATCGTAGATGGCCTCGTTGTCGACCATGAACGAGCAGTCGACGTTCTCGAGCGTGGTGTGCGTGGTCAGGATCGAGTTGTACGGCTCGACGACGGCAGTGGACATCTCCGGGGCCGGGTAGATGGCAAACTCCAGCTTGGACTTCTTGCCGTAGTCGGCGCTCAGGCGCTCCATGAGCAGCGCACCGAGACCGGAACCGGTACCACCGCCGAACGAGTGGAAGAGCAGGAAGCCCTGCAGACCAGTGCAGTTGTCGGCCAGCTTGCGGATGCGATCAATCACCGGCTCGATGATGTCCTTGCCAACGGTGTAGTGACCACGGGCGTAGTTGTTGGCGGCATCCTCCTTGCCGCTGATGAGCTGCTCCGGGTGGAACAAGCTGCGGTAGGTGCCGGTGCGCACCTCGTCGACGACCGCCGGCTCCAGGTCGACCATGACCGTGCGCGGCACGTACTTGCCGGCACCGGTCTCGGAGAAGAAGGTGCTGAAGGAGCTGTCTACCTGCACACCCGCATCGCTGCCGTTATGGGTGCCGTCCGGGTTGATGCCGTGCTCGTGGCAGTAGAGCTCCCAGCAGGCGTTACCGATCTGGACACCGGCCTGGCCAATGTGAAGAGAGATGCATTCACGCATGGCGGCTAGATGGAAATAGGGCGACTGTAGTGGCGGAACGGGTGCGTTTGGTGTTCAATCGAGGGCGAACAGACCAATTGCAGAGCAATGATGGTGGAAAGGATTAGGAACGGGCAAGAGTGTGATTGTAAGCGGGTAGAAGCGGACGTTGCACGCTGGGCTTTTAACACGCGGCATGGGCGTCCGCCGGACCAATCAGCGCGTCAAACCCTTGCAGACATTAGCCGTGTGAACGAGCGAGTTTGGATTGGTGCAAAATGCTTCGGACCCAGCATGATTTACGAATAAGGCGTGATAAACAAACACGCGGTGGGCCGGAGGGAACACACACGCATGGATAATCATACAAGCCAGGCCGCACATGGAGCGCTCAAGTCAAGTTGGGCAGGAAATGGCGCTACATGTCGCCAGCCTTGACGCAGCTCCACTTTGCCATCCAATCGTCTTCGTTATGCAGCAGCATCGGCTGGCTATTCTGCTCAGGCTTTTTGCTGTCTTGCGATGTAGTAAAGTGTACGAGTGATGCAGAGAGAGAGTTGGTGGAAATCGATCGCTTTTGTTTGCGCAAGCGGCATGGGCCGCCGGCCGGCATTTCCGGCACCACCTGGTCATCTTCGACCCATGCAGCTACGTACTCGTTGATATCGGGCAGAACCTGGTCATTCATGGTACTTGCTGTATACTGCGTATGCTGTACTGTACACGCCAATTGGCCGGACAATTAGGGCTGGAAAAAGACAAGTGGGGCGCAGGGACATTCTGGGGGCAGCATTACAGGCTATATACGGCCTTTGCGGGCCAGCAGTAACACGCAGACGTACCCGCTCTTTCCAAACATATGCATACTGTCGCCTTTGTTCAACGGCCTTTTGCAGCCGTACTACGCAGTGTAGGTCAAGTGGCGCAGTTGCCAACCGTCTAGCGCATACAATGGATTAAACAAGGCGATATTGAAACGCAATGTTTGCCGAGTTGGCAAGTACTAGCAAACAAAGCGCTGCGTTTCATTTGGTGAAAACAATTGGTGGTACGCGCCATCTCAACGCCCGTTGATCTTGCCTGTGATCGATGCCACATGTGCGCTTGCAGGCGCAGCGCACAAACGACAAGGCTACACTTTGTCTGACAAAGTGATCAGGTGGCCTTCGTTCACGTGTTGATTACGACGCAAGAGGAGCTCGCTTTCCTTGACCAGCACGCCCTCCTTCCAACGCTCCATCAGCTCGCGCTCCTTAGGCAGCATACCAGATACATATTCTCATGTGCATGCATACGTTTAGGTGTACAGGGCG
>KZ992550.1:0-32186 GCA_003614735.1 Thamnocephalis sphaerospora | reverse complement strand
TGTTACAGGCGCGGCCACCGTTATTATTACGAATCCAATCTGGGTGGTGAATGTGCGTAGGCGGGCACGGTTAGCAAAAGCAGCTCGCCGTCGTACACCAGAGTGTGGTTGTTTTTCCGCCGGTGGCACTGACACCCGCTTGTCGCCATGCTACCATACACAGACACGTATGACGACCAGGAAAGACTCTATAGATGAGGGTAACACGCCTGGTACCTCGCAGTCGCACGCCCGTTCCCACCACCGGCCGCGGCGCGCCAGCACCCGGCGCACCATCATGCGCATTCTGCGCGAAGATGGCCCGCTGGCCTTTTGGCAGGGCGTGGTGCCGGCGCTTATTCTCGTGATCAACCCAATCATCCAGTACACCGTCTTTGAGCAGACCAAGAACCGGCTGGCGGCGTCGCGTCGCTTGCAAGGATGGCACTTTTTCCTGCTGGGTGCCATCAGCAAGCTGGCTGCCACTTCCATCACCTATCCGTACATTGTCGTCAAGGCACGTATGCAGATGAAGCAGTCGTCGTCGAACGACGAGACACGCTACAAGTCGGTCACCGACGGTTTCCGCAAGATTGTCAAAAACGAAGGCGTAGCCGGCCTCTACAAGGGCATTCACAGCAAGCTGCTGCAAAGCGTGCTTACAGCCGCCTTCCTTTTCTACTACAAGGAGGCGCTTTACAAGTATGCGGTAGTGCTGCTGATCGTTTTCGGTTTGCGTCCGAGTAAGCGCGCCTCGGCTTGACCTTTTTGCTGCCTGCGTGCGTGTACATGACACAGCATGCTATAGCGCGTCGTCAAATGCCCAGCCTTAATACATGATCCACATAAAATTATGGTTGTGCGAGTTTGATTAGGCAGTGCCATTTCATAAGCTATGTCGGGTGGTTTACACATGGTGATTTGTACAAAGCCATCGCTGATGCTTACTTGCATTCTTATTATCCAAGCATGCATGGATATGGAGCACGGCCAGACGAGCGGCAATAGCATATAGGTTGGCATCTTTAGCGCGTAAACCGCAATACAGTCGACAATACCTCCTATCGTTAGATCACAGCTGATGGTGGTGTCTGCACGCCAATGCGCTTGACAAGTGCGCTCGTATATGGCCCGACGACCTGACAGGCCAAGGCCACTTGCTTATACGCTCACCCATGTCTGTCCCATGTAGTGCTAGTGGTATATCTGCCGTACCAGCTTGCCGCAATCAATGTGCCATTACCATTCACTTGCTTGCTTTCAAGTGAATGGCTATGGGCCGTGACGACCTTTGGACATTTGCGTCTGTCCAGCTGGTCTTGACCGTGAAAGGCCAACTTGCACAGCGTGTCTTTTGCCCGTCGATTGGCAATTACATTTTGTGCGACTGGTTCGGGTGATTATATCTCATTGGCGCCAAGTTGACCGACCTTTTTGTTGCTGTGCGCAATTTCTACCGCTCCCAACTGTGCATGCAAACTAGAACCATGGCTACAAGTACAGGTAAAAGGCTATCCTAATTGTACGTTTTGTTTTGGCCACCAAGCATTGCAGGCCACGCTAGACGACATTTACTCGTTATTCGATTGCAACAAACAAGACGGCACAGATGACATCATGCCGAATCGCTGGCAAATTATAATACACACTCGTGAAAAGCAAGTGGCGTGCGGGAAAGGCGACGGTGCAAAAAGGATGGTGAGACGATGGTGATGACAAAGAAAGAGTAAAGCGCGCACAGATGCAGGTACTAGACAGCCGCTGGCCATGCCACTTGTCCTTTGGTGTCACGACACGCAACGCCTACGCCATAACGTGTACGCCGCGTGTACTCATCCCAAATGCCAAACCTAATAGAAAATACGGTAATGGCAGTAACAGTGACAGGCCATTGTGCCTGTTTCCGTTGAGGCAGCAAAAAATACGCGCCGGTAGCCCGTTTGCATCAAAAAAAGGGCAAGAGCGAAAGAGAGATGGCGAAGAAAACACGAAAGCCACAAGGCAGATACAGCCTCGGTGCAGTACACGAATACTACGGTGCAGTGGCACTCTATGCCTGTGCGACGACAAAATGAGCGCCACCGGCCGCGAGGGGTGCATGGCTAAAGTGGGCGCCCATGGGTGCGTCTGTTGCGCCGACCAGAGTCTCGGTATCGTCGCCTACGATAGCGCCGCTGCGACCAAGCCACGGCAGCAGCAAGGCGCCAATCCACCGATGAACCGGCAGCCAAAAGGTGATGACGACGCAGGCGAGTAGCAGAAGGGCAATCTGCGGTAGCAGATCAATCAGTCCCTTATCAACGTGGCCACGATGACGCCGACTCGGCCGGCTGACTGTGTTGCCCGCCAGTGTGCCAACGTGAGCATGGCTCGATCGCTTCTCCGCCGTCAGACCCGTCTCCACATCGCTGCCGCTCATGCTGACGCCGCCAATGCTACCGCGTGGCCGTGTGCCCACCACCAGCGGGCGCAGAGAGGGTGAAGCGGGCTGTGGCGCCGGCGAAAGGGTCCCTGTGGCCGCCTGTGGTGTAGCAATGGCAACACCGGGGGTGGACAGCGCGTTGCGCGACATGTGAAGTTCTAGCGAAGAATGGCGGCCGTGGGTGAGACCATGTCGCTGCGAAGTGTGCATCCGTGTGCGTGCCGAAGTGACCGTGGACCAATTAGTGGGTGGCGAGCTGGGCGGCGACACGCCAGTGGCCGTGGACGGGGCGGCAGCATACGGACGGCAGTGAATGAAATTCTCCACCATACGGCGACGGTCAATTTGCTTCCACTGACGTAGACCGAGACAAGGGGGACGCGTCAGCTGACTATTCTGTCCTCCAGGCACGGGATTTTGTGCTGCGCAAGGAGAGCCTACCGTTTTGGAATCGAGGTGCTCCGCCTCCTCGGGGGTAAGCGTGACGCTTTCGATCATGAAGCGGTCGTCGGCCTGCGTCGCTCCTTCACATCGGGCTGTACGGTAGGATCAGCCGCTGGTCCGGCGGTAGACAGTCGCCCGCATGCCGCTTACCAAAAATCTCCAGCGTTTCGCCGCTGGGCGACAGTACACCCATGACCGGTCGCACGCTATAGCGGTCCGGCGCATTGGTCTTGAATTTGAAGCCGATGGGCGCGTCAGCTGCCACAATGCGCAGGCTCACGCGCCCGACCAGCACGCTAGGATTGGATCTTGAGGCTGCACATTGTCGAGAGGACACCCCGCACCCGTTGCGATTAACGGTCGTCCACTACCCACAAAAGCCGTCCCACACGGCCGCCTACCTTGAAAGCTAAACTCGGACGGCGACACACGGATGGTGGCAGCACCGCCGGGCGGCGTCATGGGACGCGCGATGCCAGAGCCAGAAGTGCGACGGCTAGAAGTGTCGGACATGGTGTAGCGAGAGGGTGTAGTAGTAGTCGTTGGAGCACTGGTGGTGGTAGTGGTTCTAGAAAGAGGTGTGTGGCGTTTCGTCAGCTACCATTGTAGCGGCAAAGATCGGGAGGTGCCAGCCGTGCCACCGCCGTATCACGTGAAGTGCAGTACATCAGAAAGCAAAAGAGAGAGAGAGAGAGAGAGAACCAACGGCGTTGAAGGTGCGGTGGTGTTGGATGACGCGTGTCATCTTGGCCTGTCAACCGGCAAGCCTACTGCCGCGCGCCGCCTTTTACGCAGTCCCAATCGACACGACTAGCATTGTAGGCGTCTCTTTACGCGGCGACCGTCGTTTGCTGCCGTGGTGCCCTTAATCGGGTAGCCAGCAGAGCCAATGCGGTATTCACGCATCATCCTATATGCATGGATGCACATGGCAGTATGCCTTCGACGCCTCTTGGCGCGCTCGCGTTCGCAGGAACAGTCACCGTCGCATCAGACCGCTCTGGCCAGGTCTACCGCCGCGTGGTTGCAAAACAACACCCATAGCGCCACAGCAGGGCTATGGTCGCTGACCAGTGGCCAGCTGGCCTCCTACGGTCTAGCAGCGCCTGGCATATTTCCTAGGCACTGTGCAATAGACACGTTGTGGTTGCACATGCTGCCGCGGCTGACGCACGTTCGCCACACGTCCTCGTACCTGGTCGGCGCATAGACAGTGGGCATGCCACACGCCAACCAAACGGTACGGTTGTACGGTGACTTAGCAATAGGCACACGGCCGACCACCACAAAGGCAATGCTCAGAACAGGCGGGCGTCGACGGTATAGTGCAGGCGAGCAAACAGACCTGCGAGCACCATCACACACACACACACACCAAGACACCCACGCAACGCCTGGTTGCTTACTCGTAGTAGTAGCAGTAGGCCAGACAGACGGTACGGCAGGGACAGACGGCAGGACAGCCGCTGGGATGATCGCAATGGACGCAAGCAGCCGGTGTAGGACTAGCCGGTGTAAAAAAGGTCAGGGGTTGGGCGAAAGAGCACCAACTGGCGGCAACGCAGGGCAGGCGAACGGACGAGAAAGGTGGCAATGCAGGCCAAAATGGCAGCAAACGTTGTCGGGTAAATGTGGCAAGCGTTGACGATGGCACAAGTGGCTGGATAAAGCGTGCGAGCGTGCAGGTATGCAGTGCGTATGGGTGTGGGCGCGTACGTACGTGCGTACGTGCGTGGGTACGCGTTGGGACGCTGCAGCGTTGTTGCTGAAGGAGGATAGAGAGGCGCAAGTGGACGGGTACCGACGGGAGACGGCGGGAACCAACGTCGGTCAAATAAGAAAATCCATTGTCATCATCGCAGCGCCTCTCCGCGCCTGCCGTTTCACCTTGCTCCGCCCGGGTAGACGGTCCGTTGTCGGCATCACGCGAGCATAGCCGTGTTGGGGAGAAGGCCATGAGGTATGGCGGCCGATTCAGCAGCCGTGGTTACGATGGCACACACACACACACACACACACTTTGGGGAGACATCGTGGGCATTTCGCCGTCCACAGGACATTTCAAACAGGCGGGTTGGGGTAGCCCACTGCATTGGATGTGCACCAACGTGACCTGACGACACGCTGACCGGGGGTCTAGCAGCAGCAGCAGCAGCCGTCGTCGTCGTCGCTGCGCTCGTCGTGATTGCACTAATGTGTTGCTGAGCTCGCTGCGCCAAAAACGGCCGCTGTTTCGCCTGCGCGTGGAACGTTGCTCTACCGCCGCCTGCATGACGTAGCCGTTGTCGCCGCCGCCACTGGCGTTCAGCGAGGGGGTGGAAATTTCCAGCCATGGCGCCCGCCGAGTGGCCACGTTAGCAGGCGCTGTTGTCAAGCGCGTTGGCTTGTCATTTGGGTCGTACATGGACCAGAGATTGCAGTCGTTGCCGTCGTCACATTGGTGGATGCGTGGACGGCGCAGGATTGTACATGCAAAGCTTGTTTTTGCAAGTGCGCCTTGGAGCGCGCCTTTGGCAGACATCACGAGCGCTGTGCTTGGCCGTGCCCCATGTGCCCTGGCCCGCACTGGAGGTTAGCCGCGTGCGGCATTTATCGGCGCGCGAGTGTAAAGCTATCACGATATCGGCAGCATACCGCCGTCTCGCCGATGATTGGCCGGCGATAAAAATGCCGATCATCGCTCACCACGGTCAAGCGGCTTCTGGATCCGATGGCCGTCTGCTAGGGCGGCGGTCACCGGCAGACGGTAAGCAGGCCGGCAAGCGGTCGCCCGCTAACTGGGGCGCATTGCTCCCCCTGAGCAAAGATGCCGAGTCCAGCGTGCTACGGCGGAAATATCCTTTGCCGCTCAAGGTGCTTATGCGGGGTGAGCGTGGAAGCGAAGCCGTGCTCGTCGCGACTATGCCAGCACGTGCCACGGTGGATAGACCAACGCGGCTGAGGGCCAGCATGCTCGCTATTGCTTGTATGGCGGGGCAGCATCGCAGGCCTACTTTGCGCGCGCACCTAGTGCTCCTGCATGAACCGCCTTGCGGCTTGCCTATTACCTTTGAGAGTAGCGATGCTGCAGCGCGCTACGCCAATGCTATGCGCCATCATTCTCTGGACGCTGTGCTCACTCCTTTTCCTGCACCTGGCCGCCCTCGGCCGCTTGCTTGTTTTTTCTGCCATGGCTCCGCTTTCTGCCGCTTCTGCAAGCGGCGTGGCCGGTGCAGGCGACCGGTTGTACGCGTGCATGCGCGCGTCAGGACGGGTCTGCTCTCCTGGGTCGCTGGTTTTTGCGCACGCGCTTCCCTTCTGCATCCACCGTTACCGTACACCCCGTACCTGCCCGAGCCGGCCTTTTTCTGTTTGCCTCTCATTCTTGTCCACGCTTTCAGTCTGTATATTGTGCACCACGCGCCAATCATTCGAGCTTAGCTTGTTGCTACGACTGACTCATCTGCGCATTCTACCTTGCAAATAACCAGCTTGTCTACCAGCGCTATCCGTTGCCTGTACTCTCGTAGGTCCCCTACTACCATTACTGCTGTTGCTGCTTCTACTACTACCATTACTGCTGTTACTGCTACTACTACTACCATTGCTACTGCTACTGCTACCACTACTGCTACTGCTACCGTGAGACTGCCGTTGGGTGGGTGAAGACAGTCGCAAGGACTCGGTTAGCGCTGCCTTCTTCCTAGTCTAGTCCGCAGACGTCCTGTTTAGTCTTGTTGCACACTTTGCTTCTCCTTGTGCTGCAAGTCTCGTCTTTTTCATTCTCCCAGCATGTGCGTACTCCACGAGGACACCTGCAGTCGGCCGTCCAGCGCGCATCCCGGTATGGCTGATATCAACGCGGCCGTTATGCCGCAGAGCAACAGCGACAGCGGTGCTCCGGCGCCCTACGTTACGCTCTTTCTCGTGCGTCATGGCGAAACCCACTTGAACGCGTCTCATGTGCTGCAGGGTTCGGGCGTGGACCCGCCGCTAAACGCCACCGGCAACGAGCAGGCGCGTCTGGTGGGCGAGCGCTTCTCGCGAGAGCAAGTGGACGGCGTGGCATCCAGCTGGCTACTGGTAGGTGCTGTAAAAGCCGCAGGTGTCGTGTATTGTTGGACGGCCAAACGTTTTCCCTAACCGCAGATGCGCCGTTTTCTGCCTCTTGTCCACGTGGATGTGTGTGTGCGCGTCCGACTGCGCGGCTGACATTGCACTACGCTTACGAGCAGCGCGCCAGAGAGACGGCGCAGTATATCCACAAGTACCACCCGCATACGCCCTTTCAGGTAGGCGGTGGGAATCGCATGTGTGCACCTATGTGTGCGTGGGCAACCAGGCGTTGTGCTAATACGTCCGTCGCAAGGTGATCCCGGATTTGGCCGAGATCCACTGGGGCAAGTTTGACGGTGTAGCGATACCCACCGATGTTGCAAAGCTGGTCGACGCGTGGAAGGACGGCAACTTTGATGCACGTCTGCCCGACGGTGAGTCGGCTGCAGAGGCCGAAGCGCGTGCGGTGTCTGCACTGGGCAGGTATCTGGACGAGCAAGGAGGCGGGAATCGGCATCTGGTGATTGTCTGTAAGTGTTTACGGTCACAGTCTACTGGCGGTGCAAATCGCCATGGTGGATGCTAATGTCACGGCTGCTTGCCTGTTTGCTAGTGCACGGCCGGCTGCTGCGCATTTTGCTTAGCTCGCTTCTGGACGGGGTGCTGGATCGGATGCCCATTTACGAGCATCGCAACACGTGTGTCAACGAGCTACGCGTCTACCGTCGGAACATTGGCCCCGAAGAGACGACCGATGCGGCGGTGCTTGCGCCGTGGGCACGCGATGCGGGCCGACAGCCGAGCAAAGTGCGGCGTGCTCTAGGACGCTACCACTTTGAGGCAGTGCGGCTGAACGATGCACACCATCTGGCCAAGCTGGACGCGTCCCAGGCAGTTGCGCCTACTTCGCTGCCCACGCCGCTGACTGCATCGCAATGAGTCGACCAGCCAGACTATGTGCCAAAAACTCGGACAGCATTGCCTTGCTGCCACGCTACTTACTGCCACTTATCACTATTGCGCAAAAGTGACGGTATCTTTGCGCTTTCATCAGCCTTGCTCGTGCCATTACATCATTCCTCTTTCCAGTTTCCCACTACCGCTTCTTCCTTTATCCATCCCTATCGCTTATTGCTGTGCCTGCCTGCCATCAGTGCGTTTGATTTTGCCCTAAACCGATACACGCTGTGCATGCTTACGAATGCATAAATACACGCACTCGGGTGCGTTCTGTACGTTCATGGTTTGCCGTCCAGGATTGGGCACGCCGAATGGCAAGTTGCAGAGTGCGTGGATGTCGGGTGATATATTATTTTTGCAGCATGCAAGAAAAAGTCCAAAGAAACAGACAGGCTGAAAACGAGTGGCGCTAGGCAATAGCAAAAATAAGCAACAGCATAGCGCCAGGCTGCAAAAATGAAGGTGGATGCGCAAGAGCAATCGATCAATGCATGCTAGGATAAAACAAAAGAGGTGCACGTGTGGTGGCAATGAGACGTAACAAGGCTGGTGCCGAGTAGTTTGGCAGATAGATATGAGGCGCCACGTATGGTGATGGAGCGCAAGGCTCAGCTCGGCTCAGCTGGTCAGGCGCGTCGCGTGTAGTATGAGGACGTAAGAAGGTTAGAAACAGGCCGAGGGCACAGGGCGAGGATGAACCGAGCTTGTTGGTGCAAGCTTGAAAGTGGGCCGGTGGCAATCACACGTCGTTGACTACCTCCCACATCTTCAGGTTCGAGTCCTTATGTCCGCTGCCGCTTGCCAGCCGTACCGATAATCCGTGACTGCCGTCGTCGGCTAGTGTGACGGTGCTTGCAAGTGCGTTTATAACGCCGCTCTGCACGCTAGTCACTGCCACCGGTTTTTCCTGCGCACTGCCTAGGCCGGCGCCACTGCCATTGGTGCCGGTGAGTGCGCTGCGGAACCGCCATATGTACACAGTTTCGTATTCGCCGAATGCAATTCGCGATGCCGACGGCGCCACTGCAACCGGGTCGTGTACAAAGCAGCAACTGGTGATTTTGCCGCTCTGTGCCGGTTGCACATGAAGTGTCTTGAGCGTGGCTGCATCCCAGACGCACACTGCATCCTCACTGGCCGTTACCAGATAGGCACCATCCGGTGACCAGTCCAGCTGCGCAATATTCTTCCGATGCGTCGTGGACAGCGTGCGCGTGGTCAGCACGTCTGTGGACGCTGCCTGGTCCGGGCACGTATCAATGTCCAGCAGCATGAGCGTCGTGGCCAGCGCCACCGCCACTACGGAGCGTGTGCCGGGACGTGCGCGGAGTGGATTCGTCGAAAAGCCTAAATACTTTGTGGCTGCCTTGGATTGCTGCGTGCCATCCTCTAGCGTCAGTTTTGTGTGTCTACACGCGAACAGCTGGTCATCCGCAATGCCATTCAGCTGCTTACCAGGTGGATCGTTTTGACGCAGGTGCTGCTATTCAGACTCCAAACTTTGAGCTCGCCCTCGGCGTCCACCGAGTAGCACTGGTCACTGCCGGGTATCGGGCAAAAGTCGACCGCTGTCACCGAGTGCGTGTGTCCGCTGAAGACGATGGCGCATTCGGGTGCCGTGCCGGCGCCGAGCCCACGCCAGATGCGCACCGACTTGTCGTAGGATGCGGTTGCCAAAAGATCGCGTGCGTCCGGACTAAACCGTACGCTCGTGACCTGATTGGAGTGGCCGGGTAGGTCGTACAACAGCTGGCCATTGTTTGCTGACCAAATGATCACCTGTATGCGCGTCGCCATTAGTCAATGCCAATCCGTAGCAGTGCAGTGGCCGCATACATTAGCAGAGACCGCCACCCACCTTCCTGTCATGCCCGACGCTGGCAAGCCACCGATTACTGGCCGAGAATGCACATGCCAGGACTTTGTTTGTGTGCCCGACCAGTGTGGCTCTAGGGCGCAAGGACTCCATAGGAATTGCCGACGGCAGTTGCGAGTCTATTGAGCAGGACATGAGCCCCTTGATTTACGCGCACATATGTTTACTTTCAAAAGCACATTCTACTACTTACCGCCGCCCATGATAAGCCCATTGAACGATGAAAAGAAGCCGCTGCTGGCGAGTGCGTCCATGTCCAGATCGCCACCAAGATCGTAGCCAGCCACACTGTCGTCGCCCGTCTCGCCCATCATCAGCCGTTTGAGTTCGGCCATGTCCATAGCAATGTCGGTGCCGCCCGCTGCGCTCAGATCGATGCTCAACGAGTTGGACGGATCCTGCTGCATCGTATGGCCTACTGCCGGTTGGCTGACCGAAAGGTTCGCCGCAGCTGTTGTGGCCGGCTCTGTGGTCTGATGAACGCAACGGTATCGAAATCATTAGCAACTGAGCTACGCCACTCTATTTAGCGCATGCTACATACCATCTGCATTGGAGAAGACACCGTTTCTACAGCGGCTGGCTCCTGCTTTGGCGTAGCTAATGCAGCAACACCTAGAGATGATGTTTCTGCGGCGGCGAATGCGGGCGCTGCGTTGGCCGCTGTTACGGAAGCGGCAGCAGCAGCAGCGGCGGCAGCGGCGGCGGCGGCGGCGGCAGCGGCAGCCTTTGCTTTCTTGGTCTGGCCAGATTTTTTGGCAGCTGGCGTACGCTGTTTGGTGCCACCCGACTTGCTCTGTTTAGGTGTTTTCGGAGGGATCGACGTCGGTACCGTTGCCGGTGCAGGTATAGGGGTCTGCGGCGTGTTTTTTTTCTGCTGTTGCTGTTGCTGCTGCTGTTGCTGCTGCTTCTGTGCCACCTTTGCCTGGTCGTCCAGGAGCTTCTGCCGCTGCTGTTGCTGGAGAAATGCCAATTGTTGTCCTGGGCCGCCACCTAGCTGCGCAGCCTGACTGGCCATTGCAGCACCCATAGAGTCCAGGGCGATGTTTTCCGATGCATCCATCATGGTCGTGTCATCCGTGTCACCCTGCTGCTGGTTTGGGCGATGCATAGTGCCCTCCTGCTTGACCTGGCTAGCCGCATCGCGTAGCTTACTAAAGCCGCCCAAATCGCCAATGCTGCCTATCCGGATTTGCTGCTGCGCCGATGCATTTGCCACCGAGCCGTTATGATTGACAAGGTTGACGGTGTTGGCCATGGCAGCGCTCATTGCTTGCGACTGAGCAAGCATTGCTGCCGATCCGTTTGACACACCATTCTGCAACATAGACGGATTTGCCTGCATGATACGCTGTAGCTGTATTTGCTGCTGCTGCTGAATGGTCTGGCGTTGATAGTAAACATTTGCAGCGAGCCAGCACACCAAAGGTCAGCTGCTCCAAATCCTTTACCGTATTGTCGCCAATGCATGGTCGGCACACCATGCCGTACTCACCGGGTTATTCCATCCAAGTGCACTGCCGTTCCATGCTTTGTGTGCTGCGCCTGACACATCATCATATTAGTCAGCTAACTGTGCAGAAATGTGCAATTTATCATTGCATTACCATCATTCGATCCTTCTGTGCTCTGCATAGCAGCGGCCGAGGGTTTGCCATGCATGTCTGCTGGTGTAGGCTGCTTTGTTGACGGGGAGGGTGCAGCCGGCGTGCCATGCTGTTGCAGCCGTGGCGAATCAGCCTCAGACTCGGTCCGCTGTCGCTTTGGCGAGCGTATCGCGCCAGTCACTGCCTCAGCGTTCTACATGAGTCGGCGCATTACAGTGGTAAGTCTACACGCCATAGAATGGCGCTTTCAAAGGGCCACATACGCTCATCACCGGCGACATTAGTCCGGCCGTCTGGTTTGGGAGCTGCTGCGGATGTGCTCCCGGTGTCTGACCAGGCTTTGGGTGTATTGCGTTGGCAGCAGCATTGGCTACAGCTGCAACGCCAGGAACAGCATGATTGGCCGCCTGTAGGAACTGGCTAAACTGCTGCTGAAGCTGCGCCTGCTGCACAGGCTGCTGAGGCTGTCCGACCGCCCTCAGCGGGGTTGACGGCTGTGCACCCAGGGCAGAATTGGGCGATGCGCCGGCATGTGAGCGAAGGTCTGGCCGTTCGCCCGGCTGGAGCGTGGTGATTTTGCGCATCCATTCGACCAGCTTTTGCTGTTATTTGTCATTTGGTATTAGTAATCTGCAGGCGTCGATGCACACAATTTGCCGCTACTGCGTAAAAACCTACTCGCTCCTCGGGTGTGTACGTTGACATGGGCCGGTCATCCAAGCCAAGAGCCTGGATGGCCTGCTGCATCAAACGTCCATGCTGTAGCTTACTCTGCGCAATGTGTTGCAGTAGCTGCTGCTGAGCCTGAGGTGGCAGCGATTGGAAGTTGGCCGGCATTTGAATGGTGCCCAGCGCTGCTGCCGGACTAGCCATGGGATGCGGCTGTGCCGAAGTGGACGCCAAAGGCGACTGCGCCATGATGCCGGCCATTGGGCTCATGGGCGTGGCAGATGTACGATCAGTCGCGCCGGCAGCTTCCGATGGTAGCCGCGCATGCTGCTGCGGTGGCGAAAACATGGGCGATCCCATCTGATTCACGGTGCCGGTGCCAGACGCCATTTGGCCTGGCAGGCTTTGTGCAGTCTGGTTCCGCGGCGAAGGCGGAACAAATGCTCCTTGGCCCGGCTGCGGTGTTTGCGAGGTCTGCCGTTGCATCGGCTGACCGACCGGTGTTGCCGGCGGCTGCCCAGCCCGCGCCTGTTGCTGTCGCGCCAACATAAACCTTTGTACTTGCTGGTGAATACCTGCCTGACCTGTCTGCCCGCCCATCCGTTGCGCCTTCAACGCCTATCGCGCAGTTACCCCCCGCCGATGTGCTACCCCCGTTAGTTTCACTTGTCATCTACCCTATAGCCGTGTGATGCATACCTCCAAATACGCCTGCGCGTCTGCGGACCCGCCACGATGCGCAACGGCGGAAAATACGTCCCAGAAAAGGCCCCACCATTCAAGCAGGAAGGCGTACGGCGAGTTGACAAGCTGCTGTTGTTGCTGCGCGCGTTTTGCCTTGCGTGCGCTATCCTCGCCGTCACCCGACTTTTCCGCATCATTCTGCAGCGCCTCTTCCGCAAATGCGTCAGCCGAGCGTTTCCAGCCGCGTTTAAGCAGGTAGTCGTGCACATACAAGTTGAGCATGTTGTCGTGATCAAGCCATAAATCAGCAGGTAAGCCGGCCGCTGTGGCATTTCCGCCCGTTGGGTTTGGTGGCGATGCGGGCGCTGTGGCAACCACGGCAGCAGCAGCAGCGGCGGCGGCAGGTGTTGCGTTGGCAGGCATGGTCGTATGCGGAATATTCATCGCATGTTGCAGTAGTCCTGTGTTAGGTAGAGATCCACCGGTCGTTCCGATGGGCGAAGATTGTGCGACCGAGCGTAAATGCTGTTGTTGGAGCTGGAGATAACTATTTGGTGGTGGCGAGCCAATAGCCATGGCCGAAATTGCCGGTGAACCCTGCGGCGGAGCTTGCTGCAACTGCTGCTGCTGCTGTTGTTGTTGTTGCTGCTGCTGCTGCTGCTGCTGTTGTTGTTGTTGTTGCTGCAGTTGCTGCTGCTGCATCTGCTGCATCTGCTGAAACATCCGCTGTTGCTGAAAATGCATAATTTGGGCATGGTCGTTCATCGCGTCCGACGCTTCCGCAAGCCTGTTGATGGCACTTATGTCAACAAGATCAGCAGTAGCAGAGGCGCTTGGCGATGCGACTCCGGAGGAAGAAGACGTCGGTGTGACTGCTTTTGCCGGTGTTTGCGCGAGTCGCGCGCAAGACGTAGACGATGCGACTTTGTAGGCAGCAGCGATTCTTGTGCGACGCTACTGGGCCTAGCACGCAGCGTGGCGACAGGCGTCACGTCGACCTGGTCTCCAGCACCGAGACTAAGGGCAGCCAGGAATAGCGACAGCAAGTACCGATAGCGGCAAGCGTGATGTTACAGCACCCAAGGCTGGTGCCGATGACAGCGCGTTCGGTGCAGGCGTTTATCCAAACGTTGCGGCGAACGTGGCAGATCTAAACCCACCGAACGTGACTGTGGCCGTGGCGTCAAGCGTAGTTAATGTACCCAGATCGTCGCAGGCCTACAGATAGAGTCGATTGCGTTAATACCGCTCGACGAATTAGCACCAAAAAGGTCGCCACTCGACAGCGCCAATGCCCATGAGCTCAACAAAGCGTCCAGACCCGCTGTCGCTACCAAAACGGCTGCGCCAAATAAAAAAAGTAGATCCGCGCGCAATGGCGGCGGCGGCGGGAACGCAGGCCAAGACACCGACTATCGTCGCAGTGGATAGCGCGCGCGTAGCCCGGTTTGATGTATGCGCGACGGACTGCTCGCGCTAGATGCGCCGTATCGTGGAGACCAGACTAGCAGGGTGGCGGGCGCTCGCAGCATCATACGCCCTGCAAAGGTGCCAGCGCCCTACACGCATGTCCACCGCCGCCAGCTGAAGGGGCGCGCGTCGATAAAGCGTACGACGCAGCTGCACGCCTTCCACATAGCATCACGTGCAATTCTGCGGTATCGTCCATGCTCCGCGCGCCTGTCTTGCAGTGCGAGAAAGGAGGAGAGCAAGCAGGCGGACAAGCAAGCATGTACGGACACGAATATCGCCAGTGTATCGCATGCTGGCCCGCGCCGCCTGTTCGCGAGTATCGTCTCTTTTCGGCCACCTACCTTGGTCTGTCGGGCGAAATGTCCACGACGTAGTGGCCCCACAGTGAGGCAAGAAGAGCAATCTATGCACACGTGGAGCGAGGTGTCCGTCAGCAAGAAAGCCGGCGCTGTTGGCAAGTGCAGCGCGGTGTGTGTAGCGCGCGCGGCGTTCAAGAGCGGTGCAGAGGAGGAAGAAGGATGGTTGAGCTGGCCAGGCTTGAGATTGCAGCAGGTGACTGATCGCCATAACGTGCGGCGGCGCCAACACGCGCCTGTATGCGTCCATTCACATGACGACCAGCATAGGTCACCATGGCCTACCCCGCCTTCCTGTGCGCTCTGCCCGCGGAGCCCAGTGCGGCACACCGGGTACATAGAGCACATGGACCGACAAGTGCCCATTAACGCGGACTTACGCAAGCGCCAAGCGGTCAGTCGGCGGTGTGTCGCTGCCGCTATATTGTCTGGAACCAGACGGCCGACCGAGCGCGACCCGCCGACCGTCGCGCGCGCACGCACCAGTGACCGAGAAGACGGCAGGCTGGAGCGATGTGGCAAGCTGAAGCGTAGCCACTCAGCCGTCGCCAGTAGACGACTTGAGCACGAGCACCCGCATACACCCATACATCCATACACCCGCGCACACCCCAGAGATTATAGGCCAAGAGGCCGGTCACCACACCAACCGCCGGTCGCTGGCATCGGAAGGCCACCCAAGGGGAAAGGAGACCGTCGTGCTGTCTAGGGCGCATACACACCGCCACGGCGATGAGCAGCAACGGTGGGCGCTAGCGCTGACCACCGCCCGACCACAAACAAGGAAGGCAGGCGCGCGACACAAGCCTGCACGTATGCCCCAAGAAGCGCGCGAAGAGCAGCAGCAGCAGCAGCAGCGTCAGAGGGCCACGGTGTCTGGTGCCCTTGCGAACTAAACGCCGCACTAGCGTGTATGCGCGTGCCACTCAACCAGCACGCTGAACCGTCCCTTCACGTCCACCTACCGGTCAACTGAGAAGACAAGCGGGCCACGGGTGGATATGGAGCGTGCGATGAATGTCACTGACGAGCGTACAGACGACAGTAACAACGGTGCCAGCCGAGACGCTAGACACGCGCTAGAATGAATACGCCGTGGAAGAAAGAGACAAGGAGGCGCAGGAGAGAGAGAGAGAGAGACGGAGCAGACGGAGTAGTGTTTGTGTGTTGAACAGTGAGACGGCGTGCGGGAGAGAAGACAAGCATACGCTCTCACGCACGCGTGTGATATGCGGTTGAAAGGCGGTAGTAACCTCCTAAAACAAACGTCGGAGGTGAGGTGCTTTGGATGAGGCAATACATGCAGGCGCCTCCAGCACCAGCTGCCATCCTTGGTACCGCACCACTTGGCAAGTACGATCGCGTCGACGGCGGCTAAAACCAAGCAGTTGCCGAGCCAAGCCGAGCGGAGCAGTGCATCGTCCAGTTTGAACGCGCTGGTACCTGACCATGCAGTGCATGGCAGAGCGCGCATAGATCATCGGCTGAACGTAGTAAGCGAACAGGCCGCCGCCTGTATCGGCGCTCTTGGCATAAGCAATGCGTCTGCGCACTGTCATCGAACGGCGAGGCTATGCCACTGTTTTGTCTACGACGGTAGCCGATAGTCTCTTGGCTGTCAGCACACTGGCTCGCCACTGGTTCCGCGCGTGTCTCGGTAGCGATCCCAGTGTGCCAGTGGAGGCGAAGGCGTGCGCGGATTGGTAGCCGCCACCTAGGTCGATGGAAGCCGTGCTAGCCAATCAGAAGGGGTATGACATGCCGGGTAGCATTGGCGTCTACAGCCGCAAATAGATGATGCACCGCCATCACCACTGCCATCAAGCGGTCGCCGCCGAATTGAGCCTATGCTTTACCATACATGTGTACTACGCACACACAAAACACACCTGCGCACGCAAATACAAAGAGAGAGAAATGGCAAGATAGCAGAGAAGGTGCAAAGCGGATCGGCTGGCCTATCCTGCTCGCCCATTAGGCGTCCAGGTGGCTGAGGTCTATGTCGGCCGGGTACTGAGCGCTGACCTGGCGGATCACACGGCCGGCCAGGTAGTGACCGGCGTTGACGGAGCGGTCGATCGAGTGGCCCTGCAGGTGCTGCGACAGGAAGCCGCCGACGAATGCGTCCCCGGCGCCGTTGGTGTCCTCCATCTCTTCCTTGGGGATCGCATCGACGGCAAAGGACTGCACCTCCGCAACCGAGATCTGACCCTGCGTGGCCACCAGCGTGTGGCCGGCACCTTGCGTGATGACAGCGTAGCGCTTGCGCTGGTTGTTGATCTTGGGCAGATTGGCCAGCAGCAGGGCAATCTCACGCAGATCCTGCGTCTATCGTTTGAGATAAACGCGTCAGCCGCCGATTTAGCCACATCACGCGACAGCACTGCCTACACACCTTGTGGCCCTGGCTTTCAGCCCAGGCGGCCGCCTCAGTCTCATTGCCAAACACAAAGTCCCAGTACGGCGCGCTAGCATCCATCGGCTCGCGGAAGAACTGGCACAAGAAGGGCGCCGAGATGTTCATCGAGAAGACCTTGTTCTCAGCTGCGGCATGCTTGGCGAGGGCCAGAATGCTGTCTGGCGACACCGTGAGGAAGAAACCCTCAATGTAAAAGTACTGTGCGCGCTCGACGGCCGTCTTGATCTCGGGCTGGTCCAGATGCAGAACCTGGTACTTGTTGGCTGCACGCAGATCCGTCACCAAAGAACTAGATGCATCAAGCGCATGGTGTAAGCGGACGCAGATGCAGCAGGTGGGGGTCTCTGAGGAGCATACATACCGGTGCGGACCGTTGATCATCATGGCGCATACACCTGTGGGCGTCTCATGGTCGAGCAGGTAGTCGACCGTCAGGCCATCCTTGGCGGCTGCCTCGCGCAGCTTCTCCGCATCAGTATCCTTGCCAACGCAGCCAACGTAAAAGGTGGAGCCAGGCGGCAGGAGACGCTGGGAACGCTGGTCGTCAGCACGTGCCAGGTTGCCGGCTGGACGCTCGCACGCTCACCTGAGCACCACGCAGCGAGTTTTGGCAGGATCCACCGGCCAGGTAGACAACTTCGTGGTTGTCGGCCAGCTCCTTGTAGCTGTATGCAGATTCAATTGTCATCAATAAACGATTCAATGCGCCCGTCTTGCGTGTTTCTATTCGATAGTATCCACCAAAGCACAGCAGCACCACCTTCAGCCAACAATACCTACATGTCTGCGTGCTTCTCGCCGGCTAGGATAGCGTCGTTGGCCTTGAGCTCGTACTTTTCCAGGAACGACAGCTCCACCTTGCTGCACATGTCCAGCAACGGATTGCCTAGGCCAAACAGCACGCCTTCATAGTCGACGGCAACGGTAGTGGTGGCAGTGTTGGCAGACATGGTGGATAGCAGCGTAATGACGGAGAGCAAGACTGAATCAAGGCGAGAGCAGCACAACTGACGGCGGAAAGCAGAACGAGGGGCAGCGGAGCGGAGTAGTTTGACAAGCAGGCGGAGAAAATGGCAGATTGTTTAATAATTATTGGGGAAACATTGGGCGTGTTATTGCCGAACACACTCCGCTAATTTCAGGAGATGGCGCGCGCACACACACACACACACGACCACGTCTGTGACGACCGGCTGACTTGTGCCATGACATGCAGAGCGCCACTGCCAAAGGATGCATACCGACACAGCAGAGCAGACATTTAATGCGTACGGAAAAGCAAATCGCAAGAAAACAGGATGATGCCAGCGGGTCTGTGTGGCGTCATATTGCCCGATGATTGCTGGGAAACGCACTCGGGCAAAATTACTGCCGCTACAGATCACGACCAAACTCGTCTACTGTGCGGCCATCTGCTGTCTGTCGCGGCCAGCCATGGTCCTGATTTAGCCGGGGGCGCTGGCGACTATCGGGAGAGCGAGAGCGCGATCGTGCTGGTGACCGAGAGCGTGGCCGGCGTGGTGGTCGTGCGCCTGGACCGTATCGTGGAGGTGCATAGGGCGGTCTGTCTGCCTGCAGCTGTTGATGAAAATGCGGTGGCGGTGGACCTGATGGCGTGTGGTTGTTGGGTGAATACAAAGGTGTCGCAGCATGTGATATATTTTGCTCATTGAACAAATTTGCTGGTGGCGGCGGCGGCGGCGGTGGATGCTGGCTGTGACGCCGTTCCCCATGTGCTCTATGACCGTGAAAGCCACGGCCGCGACTATTACCGCGATAGAAAGAGTGATGGCCAGCGTCTTTGACGTTGCGCGCATCGCTCAAGCTGGCAAAGTCTGGCGGTGGAGGCGGCGACGCCAGAGGCATGCGTGGCGGCCAGCCTGGCCCAGTAGCATGCGTCTGCAAGGATAGCGATGCTACAGGCGGCTGGCGATCCAAGGGTGCATGTGCTGTGTATTGCAATGTTGCTGCTTCATTACGGTAGACTGCAGTTCCCGGCTCTTCCACCACGGCGCCGCCCACTACCGCTACAGCCGGGCCAAAGCCACCGGCAGGCGTCGCCGTCAGCGCATGCCGATCATCTGGCGTTAATACGCTCAACTCAATAGTGGAAATGCCCAGATGAAAATTGAACGCAGACTTTGGACCAAACGCGCAGCGCCATCCAACCTATATCGTCCCGTTGTTGCAGGCGGAAAACATCGTGAGCGGATCTTGTTCGCGTGCCCAATCATTCAACCGGTCTGCGCTTACCTTGATGGGCATGCCGTTGCGTAGCGTGGCCTCTGTGCGCATGGCCTCACGCGCAGCGTATGCTTCGGCATGGCTGCCCATGGTAAGCAGCGCGGTGTCGTTGACGCGATTGATCTGCCGATAAGTAGGCTTGCATTAAGCACGTGTACATGATTCTGGCGTCGAGTGACAACGCATACCTGTATCTCTGCCACACCGCCATATTCAGAGAAACGCTCCTGCAGCTGTGCTTCGGTAACGCTGGCACGTACCCCACCTACGTAAAGTGTGCGACCGAGTACTAGGTATTGCCGAGCGCATAAGCAGATGGAAAGAATAGCGATGCTGTTTTAAGCTTACCTTTACACACCGTAGCTGGTACAGTAGGGTCTAGATAGGCGCGACCATAGGGCATTCGTGCTGACATGGTGGTTGGCGCAGCGGCTGCAGCGCTCGCCGATGACCGCAATGGGGCAAACGGCCCGGGAAGGCTTGTCGCTGCCGCCGCCGTTGCCGTTGACGACGCGGTAACATCGGCCGGCGCCATAGACGGCAAACGCATATGTTGCACCGCCTGCAATGCAGCCTGAATTTTTCTGGTGTAACAAGCGGAAAGAGCGTATCCCGCCGGATCGACACAAGGTCGCGTCGACGGGGCAGCACAGGCACGGTTAGCAGGCTGCTTCTGCAATCGATCGCAGAAAGAAGACGTCGGCAGGTGACGACCATGCGCGCAAGTGCTAGACCTTTGCCACGCTGCCGTACACGCTGCGCTGTATCTCGCCAGCAAAAGTGTGGGTCAGGCACCATGTACATTGCAATAGTGCCGTGTCATTATCGTCAACACCAGCACCGACACTATCGTCGTCAACAAACGAGGGATCGGCCGAACGTTTATTGACGTTCGCCGTTCCATGCAGTACAAGCTGCACTCACGCGTGAGACCGATGCGCCCGTTGAGCGCGTCCTTTTGTCCACCCATATCCCCCACACAAACCACGTTCGTCCCACCGCCATACACTGCAGTAGCCATGCGTCTCGGGATTAACCGCAAGACCTCCCACACAAGGTAGGGCTATGGCTGATCTAACTGACAGACGCTTGGACACTACAACTTACCCAAAATCTACCGGCAACAGTGCAGTGCCACTTCCAGTCGGCACACCTGATGGTAACGGTGGTGGCGGTGGTGCGCCAAGTGACGTCTGCACACTAGGCTGCGCCCAAGACTGTGTTGGTGCTCTTAATGCTGACTCTTGTGTAGCCGTCATTGCCGCAACATTGGGCTGCGCGTTATATAGCCGATCACCGCCGTCATCGTCCTCTTCGTCATAATCATAGTTGGAGGGGTCGGATGGATCATGCGACTTGCTCATCATTGATGGTGCAGCAGCGATCGCGGTAACGCTACTCTCTGCTGTCCCTGTTGCTGCGGCGATGCCTACTGGATTTGCTTTTAGCACCGCAGCCAATTGTGGATTCTGGTGTAGTACGCCAGAAAGCAGCTGCACTAGTGGGTTAGACGTCGTCGTGGTCTGTTGCGCTGAATCTGATGCAGAGCTATTCGCTGGCGGGACGTTCAACGATTGCGCCAAAGGTTTAGCAATCTCCGTATGCTGATCGACAGCTTGAGCGCTACGTGTGGATGACGAGCCTGCCTTTGAGCCATCTAGCATCGGTGTGAATGTCAGAAGCAGTATCAGCCATGCGGCCTCACGCAAGCCATCTACCAGAGTTTCCAAAATGCTCCTGGCGAATGCGCGCCAACAAGGCTTTGTCGAATGTGCCAAACTTTTCCCAAATGTCCAGCAGCTTTTTTCCCTTCTCCTATCGCCGTGAAAATTGCGTGAGACAGCGGTATTGGTAAAGATGCACGTCCGGCTTACCGTTGCCACGTCGCCTGCTGCCACCAGTAGCCGAAACATTGCCTCGAGGCCGCGTCCAAAACGCGTCGCGTACTCGTTTACATAGCCAAGCTCCTGCTTGCCAATACCCTCCGCTGGGCCGAGTTTTCGCGCTAGAGACGGCCCTTGACGGCAGATGCTATCGACCAAATAGACGCCCGAAAGGCGATATTCGCGTGGGCATTTTTGAATAAACTTTTCCACGCAATAGACGATCGTCTTGTAGCTCTGCAATGGCATCCAGGTGTAGAGCGTACGTCAGCGCCGGTCGTGCATGTGCGTCGCAGCCCTTGCTCTTGGAAGCGGACGACAGGCAGCATTCTCGGCAAACGCAGCAGTGGTTTCACATACCCGTGCGCTTTTCACTGCTCTCCGCGTGAGCTGGTCTACACGGGCCGCCTTGATGGGTGGCTTTGATTCCAGCAGCGCATGAAGCTCCTTGTCGAATGCCAGCTGTTCTGGCGTCGCCATATTGTTCAGACTGCCGAGCGCTCCGGTGCAGACAAAAATTCACGCGATCTTGTGTGGCGGCGGAGGGGCAAAAGGGGTGCGTTGACGCGACAGCGAGCGTGGTGTGTGTAGCGGCAGCAACCAACAAGGCGAGGGGCTGTGCCTGTGAGAGTTTGCTTGCACCAAAGGGTCAAGGAAAAGCCACCACGGACGCTGACAGTTTATACCTGCTTTTACTAGTTTTCCACAGAAAGGACGTCACAGGGCCAACAAGCACCAAGCCACCACGCTTGGCCTTGCACACACCGTCAGAGGATGGAACATGTTCACGCATATCAGCTGGTCTGCGCTGCAAATGTCTTAGTGACCGCATCTTTTCCCTGTGTCCGTCCGTAGACTGCCGGCATCCCAACGCTGCTGGTCGCCCATCATGCCAAAGGTTTCTGGCCGTACGTCCGCCGGACGGGGACGCGCAGCCCTCAGCTGGCCGTATGTCCTGGCGCTCTGCGCGATAAGCATCCTGTTAGGCCGTCTATCAGCCACTCAAGACATCAATTCGTACCATACTAGTGTCTACATGAGTACCGAGGACAGCCAGCTGGCAGCGGCCTGTGCAGCCATCAATGCCTCTCCTGAAAGTAGTCAGGCTGCCTATCAGGCGCGTTTTGTAAAGGAGGGCGGTTTTTGGTGGTGGACATTGGCGGCAATCTGTTTGGTTATTACCAGCGGTATACTTTCTGGTGTGTAGCTTTCAGCGCTTGGCATGCATTGCTCAGATACAGCTCACAATCGATACGTTATCGCTCAGGTCTGCAGCCAGCGCTCCTTGCACTGGATGAAACGAGCCTGCACATTTTGCACAACAGTGGGACGCCACAGCAACGCCGATGGGCTGGCTGGATTATCCCAATTCGTCGCGATGCCACACTGCTTATGGTGACACTAGTGCTCTCCAACACGCTGGTAAACGAAGCAGTGCCGTAAGTAGACGGCGGCAAACATGCTGCTTGCTAGAGAGCATCCTTTCATAGACAACGCTTGCAGGGTTGTGATGAAGAACATTCTAAATGGCAGCGTGGTGCCTGTGCTGGCATCGGCCGCCGGTGTGTTTATATTTGGCGAGATTATTCCGCAAGGGCTATGTTCGCGCTATGGACTCATGGTAGGCGCATGGTTTTCATGGTAAGCCTAATAAACAACGGAGAGGGAACATGTGTGCTGATTAACTTTGACTGTACGTAGGCCTGTTCGGGTTCTCATTGTTGCTCTGGTATGTCTTGGCCGTAAACAATTACAATACGGCCACGCTCTCACAGTGCTTTGTAAACGAAACATCTAGTGGGTTGTCGCGCGGCCAATTGCTTCAGTGCTTAACTGGATCTTTGGCGAAACGCGTGGCATGGTCTATCACAGAGCTGGTGAGCCCAAGCGCAGTGCTGGTAAAAAGCAGCCTGCTTATGCGGCGCTGTCTCTGCAGAACTCAAGGAGCTGGTGGCGTACTATGGCGACCCGCAGCACGGCGATCTGACCCAGGAAGAGGTGAAGATTATTCGCGGTGCACTAGATATGCAGACAAAGCATGCCAGTGATGTCATGACGCAGGTGAGTTAATGTGGGGTGCTGACCGCTAGACTTGCGACCGCGGACTAATTGCTCTGCCAGTTGGACAAGGTGTTTGCTGTAAGCACAATGGCTAGTATTGACGCCAAGACGATGGCCCTTATTGTGGAGGAAGGATACAGCCGTGTTCCTGTCTATGCGTGTAGAAAGGAAAACATTGTCGGTTTGCTGCTCACCAAGGTGTGCGCTCACTCGATTCAGTTCAGATGTGCACGCTTTGGCTTACCGTTGCATCTGCGCATGCACGCGCATGCAGAACCTTGTTGCATTTCGACCGGAAGACGAAACGCCTGTTGCACAGTTACGCATTATAAAGTGTCCTCATGTGTCTGCAGATACACCACTTTTCACGCTGCTCAGTTCATTTGAAAAGGGAAGCAGTAAGTAGCGCGAGTATGCTAGGTGTGCATGTCATCGCCGCACGTCAGGCTGACTTACGACCTTTCAGGCCACATGGCAGTAGTCGAAGATGAAACTGGACGTGCTATTGGCGTGGTAACGATGGAGGATGTCATTGAAGAGCTGATTCAGGAAGAAATCTTGGATGAAACGGATCTGGCCGTAGATGTCCCTGCTCATCTGCGCATTGCACGTACTATACAGCAGAGTCGCACACTAGCGCGGCTGGGCTACAGTGCAAAGCAAAAGGGCCACCTTCAGCGCCGCCAGCGCCGCTGGTCGGAGGACGTAAGGATCGTTCAACCTGCAACACCCCGCAGCACTCCCATCGGCTACGGCAGTTCCAGGACACGCTCTGCATCAGTGGCCATCTCCAGAGACGGCGACCATGAACGTGCGCCGCTACTAAGCGTCGTTGTCAAGGATATAGAACAGCTGGATGAGCAACCACAGCCAGTTCTTTCGAGCTCGCCGCAGTCCATCTCATTGCTTGCTGCATCATCGTCATCGCCATCGGCAGCATCGTCACGTTCGCCGACGCTATCCCAATCCATAGCACGCACATCAGGAGCCCCCAGTGCAGCAAACAGTGCGCACATATAGTTACTGCCATTCAGCATATGCCAAATAACACTATTTAATATCCTGCACCCATATGGCATAACCGATGGAGTTCATTCCTCGAGTGTCAGAGGATATGTTCGGATCAACCCTTCACGCCTTTCTTTGGCAATTCTGCCCAACAACTGACGAGCAGCACGATTCTCATCGCGCAGCTTTATCAATACTTTACGGGCCCATGTGGCCTCTGGGCCTCTCTTTTGGGTCAGGGCTAGCCAGTTTTTAAGTGGTATCTCCACATCATTACCCATGCCACGGTATCCAGGCCACTGTAGCTCGTCTATCCCGTCCTATGAAGCGTTCACGTCAAGCGGCGCCATTAGTCTACCTACGCAAATCTAAGATAAGTCAGGTGTGGTAGCTACCGGCGAGGGGCCAACACCAAAGCCAGCTGCTTTTGTCCAGCATTCGAGAGCGTACTGTCTATCCTTCGGTAGGCCGTCGCCTTTGAAAGCGCGGACGCCGAAATTGTACAGAGCCGAGGGATTTCCTGTGTTGGAAAGCCAAAATGTTATCAAGCGTGGGTTTGCAGTCGCGTATGCCGACTGTGAAAAGGCTTACCGCCAGATGCAGCTTCCGCAAGCAGCTGCTGCTCTCGCTGTTCTACATCAGCATCATTAGAACCACCTTCATTGGCCCTGAGATAGAGACTCAGCATGAATTTCGCTTCCGGACTGCCACCAGCCACTGCTTTCTCAAGGTATATACGTGCTTTCCCCTTGTCCTCTGGCACAAGCCTACCAAAGGCATATGCCTTGGCTGCCATCATGGATAGTCAGCATACGCGCACCAGGGCTGCATCATATTTGTACTTGCCAATGTGCACGTAGCCCTGCACGTTTCCTGCAGCCGCAGCACGCTCCCAAAGTTGAATAGCACCCTCTATGTCTCCCTTGCTTTCCCTAGAGCGTCCCAGATGCAGATATGACGTGGCGTGATTGTTCCGTGCCAAGCGTTCCCAAATGATCAGCGCTGTATTCGGGTCATACGGCACACTGGGATAGTCGCCTAAACATCCAGCAAAAGCCTCGTTAGCAAGCTAGCCTGATATGATGCTGGAGATGTGGGGACACACGCACCAGAATACAAGAGTATCGCCAAATTGCATGCTGCACCCTGCTCTCCATACTCTCCCAGTGCGCGATAGATTACTGCAGCAAAAGCTGGTCCGCCTGTTGGATGCCGCGCAGTATCAGTCCATGCGCTGTTTCGCACCACCTGGCACGTTGATACTTGCATGGCGGTAGGTTTCGCATCATAAAGGCAAGCCTTGAAACCATTTCAAAATCGGTGGGATCTAACGCGCACACACCCATGCCGACCGTTATTCTTTTGAAATACTGGCTGCAGATGGCCAAGCACGCACCTTTCAGTACTGTCTGGCGGATGTTCTCCCAGCCTGCACCGGTTATTTCCGTGACTGAGCGTCGACAAAGATATCTGTGTGAAGCGTTGAAGATATCTTTGCCCAGTCTGTAGGCTTTGCTTAAATCTGACCCTTCAAAGAATTGGCGCCGTCCTTTTCTATCCAGCAGTAGTGCTAGCAAGGTGTCAACACGCGACATACGCCACGTTTATAGTGCAGTCACCGCTCCGCCTCACCTTCTATCGCCAGTTGTGCCGGAACTAAGCTAGTACACCGACCTTCTGACCTGTCAAACAGATCTTCCAAAACGCTGCGAGGCATTTGCGCTTCGCGCTTATCGAATCTTACAGGCTCTGAGCGCGACGTAAGTATTCCGCGAGATGGCAGCGCTTTCCCTGTCGCCCATGAGCAAGGAGAGGGACTATGTATACCAAGCGTACGAGCCAGACGCGTTGCGGCCGATAGGCTGGCGCGCACACCGCCAAGCGTAGCGACCAGCTGACGTCGTAGCATGTTGGCAGCAATGCACAGGGAATCTGCAGTGGAAAGAACGATTGTTTGCTTTTGTCACTGCCGCTACAGCGAGACACTTTTGGACAAACCCACACATTGCTGTCGCGCATACATGACCCACTCGGCCGCGAGCTAGACATAATAGTGTGCTGCAACAGAGACTTTATGTTATGGCACATCAATGTAAACATGCTCTTGATCGTCTTGCGGTAGTCGTCCGTTTTCGACAAAGTAGACTAATGCGCGTATCATGGCCGTGTCGTATGTTTGAATGCCAAAAGACGAGGTGTCAGGCGTGTGCCAGTCGCCAAAATCTGGCTGCTTTCCCTTTCTTGTGCTTTCTATTGTCGTGCCCACTGGCGGCGTCGTATCCGCCAGCTGGATCGGCATGTGTGTATTCAGCATTTCGTTATCGCTGTCCGCGTCGTGCGTGAAATCTTCCATGTTTGTGCATCGCCTCCAAACGTGATGCAGTAGATAGATGTAGACGTTGAAGGCGTCCTGCTCATCTTTTGGAGATACGCCACCAATCCCAAAATCGGCCCGTTCATGACCAAGCCATGCGCGTCTGAATGTACGCATAGAGTCCATGGCTGTCATCAGCCATTCTGGCGGATGCTCCTCCAAAGATCTTGGTGTATCTTCTGCACCTGCCGTGTTAGGAAAAAGCGCGCTATCCAGTATGCTGCCTCCCTGCTTCCATATCTCTTGCGCGCTCCGCAGTCGTGCTGAAACTGGCTGCGTGAGTACCTGAGTGTAGAACTTTCTCACTATCGGCTGCTGGCGTACGTAGCGAGAACTGAAAGATCGCAGCTCAAGTCCTTTCTGATATGACAGCGTAGGTGAGAAAAGGTTAGACAGACGAGAGACAGTGCAGTCGTACCAGCGAGCGTGCTCGGCTGAGCGCCACGTATGCTTGTCCCGGAGCAAAGGTGCGGTTTAGTGAAATCTACTTGGTCATATGATTGAGTTGCCGCAGCTATGTAATATTGCATGATGTGTCCAACCAACCTGTACACGATCCAGTGTCATGCCTGCATAGGTGGCATAAGCATATCATCAAAGCTGCTCAATGTCGTATGGCTTACCTTGGCACTACCCAGCGGTATCAATCATGCGTATAATGCAGTAAGCAGGCATGTGCACGTCTACAATATGTGCCCCGCTTTAGCTCACCTTGTGCACCGTTAGCGCCCAGGACAGCTTAAGTGGCAGCTGTACACGATAGACGACATCCCGCTTCAGCAGAATGACATTTGACTTTGCCGGATAGATGGCGCACGTCATGCCATTCTCAAACTTGACGACAGGTAATAGTTCCGATTCTGGCTTCCATTTGGGGTCCCACAAATGTTTGTCGACGTAGTCGTCGTGATCGCCCACCTTAAGCTTCGCTCTGACTTTTTCAACATCTACAAACCGCAGCACAACGCCTCGGCTCCCGTTGATCAGGCGGCGGTTCAAGTCGAGATTTTCTAATGCCAGCGTTAGTGTTTGCTACGCGGACGTTTGTCGCGACCGACACTATGTGCTACGCACTGAGTAGCATTACTTGCGCGCCGACCTTCAGCTCAAGTTCCTCTTCCAGTTGCGAATCCCGCAGCTCTCGAGTGCGCACCGCTTGGGACACATTATCCGGGCCATAATCAAACGCGTTGTAGGTGTAGGTGGGCCCCGGAAGCTCATCGAAAAATCTGCGATTTTCTCGCGCCACTTCCTCGCGCGTTGCATAGAGCTTTGTCGGCTACACGATGGGCTTGGTGGTAAGTAAGGGTGGACCAGAGAGGATAGATGCACACTACCTACCAACACCTCGACAGCATCATCGGAAGTTTGAGACAGGGGCCGCTGGCATCCTCGAAGCAGTTGCATTGCCTTTTCCGTAACAGAGCCATGGCGCAGATGGTTAAGAATCTCGATAAACTGTTCGTCTTTTTGGCGAAAGACCTTGCGCAGCTCAATGCAGACGAGTCTGGCATCTCGCCACGCGGCCGACTGAAACGCCAACAGGTAGAGCATGCGTCTGCACGCAATGCACCGTATGCTACAGCTTGCCTGTGTGTTGAAACTGGCTTTGAGGCGTTCGCCACATTGCGGACAATCCAGTATGTTGATTACTAATGAAGGACAGGCAATCAGCCATAGGATGCTGTGGCATCGCCCAAGTTTGCGCACCTGGCGGAAGCTGGTAAAAGTCACCGCAAAAGATGAGCTGAACGCCACCAAAGGGTATATTCCGCGATTTTCCAACACGTGCCAGCCAGTCCAGCTTGTCCAGCAGGTCAGCCCGGACCATACTTATTTCGTCAATAATAAGCACGTCTATCGTCATCCAAATCTCCGCTAGACTGCGGGTGTCTGCAGTGTTGGCTACTACGGCGAGAATCTGTCCGTCTCCGTAGCCAAAGCCTGCAAACGAGTGAAGCGTCTGCCCGCCAATTTGTATGGCCGCGACACCTGCAGAGCCCATTAGCCGAACGCATCACGTCCCATCGAAGCGCACGCTAAAGCGTACCCGTGGGCGCCGTCACAACGACTTCTCTTCTGGCCAGTCGTAGTCGCTTGATTAAATTCCGGAGCAAAAAGCTTTTGCCGACGCCGCCTGACCCTGTAAAAAACACGTTGCGTCCGGCCTGCACCTGCTCCACCACGGCACGCTGCTCGTCCGAAAGCATCTCTTCCTCTTCTGCAAGCTCCTGCAGTGTTGCTTCGCGCCACTTGTCGTCGCCTAGCTGGCTGGGTATACCCCGACTTGGTACAATCACATCGTAGTCGTCGTCAGCGTCTGGCGCCGCACAGTCGTGCTCCCTATTACTCTGTGTGCCTTCGATATCATGCCAAAACTGCACGTCAACATCCCCGCCATCACCATCATCGGCCAGCATATCCATGTTGCTTGCAGCTGCATGCATTGCCGCCGCTGTTTCCTCCCTGTCAATATCGCCTGCAGAATTGTCGTCGTCGGATAGCACAATGGCGCTGGACGTCGGCGTTTGATACCGCGGGCGTTGATGTCTTCTTGCGGTGCCACTGCCGCCGCTGTATTCTTCGCTGCTACTTTCAACCATGTAGGAAGCGCTGCTGCTCGCCCGCCTTCGCCGTCGACTATGCTCGGCATCATTGCCGCTACATGTGGCCGACTGCGAGGTCAAGACGATCTCTGCGCCAGTCATACATTACTTTGACGGCGGACCAAGACTATGCGCGTACCGGCGCGTGCTTACCGTCCAACTGGGTGGCTGCCTCGTTCCAATCAAAGAAGCAGGGATTTTGCTCGTTTGTATTGGATTCTACATCACTCGAATTGCTGGACAGCGTCGACACCATGTCGTCGATGCTGTACATGGCTGACAAACTGCGGGTGGTACTGAATGTAAACAACGATAACAACTGCCACAAGCCTCGCGCAGCACATCTGACCGAAAAAACACATGGCTGCTCAAAATACACGAGTTCATACGGCGGCGCTACTAGCCGATGTTGTAGACCAACGCGACCCTGTACTGCTTGGCTGGCACCAACGCGAGAACGCTGTGACAACCACCGTGTATTTTGAGTGTTGGCACTGGAATAAGCAGCTAAACGCAGTGTGCTCAGTGCGCGCCCTGCTGCGCTGCCATCTTGAGTAGCTCTTTGGCGTGTTCACCAAACATGCCCTGGTGAGCAGTGGCGCGACTCCAGAGACGACGTGCTTCAGCCGGATTCTTGGAAAGACCGGCTTTGCCTTCCCAGTGAAGCTTACCAAGGTTGATCTGCAGAGCGTGCGGTAAGCCTATCGGCACAATGACAGACACGGATACCGACAGGCACTCACCAGTGCCGGCGCAATGTTGCGCTCTGCGGCTATCTCCCAAAATTCCAAAGCACGCCGTTCGTTCTTTTTCACACCGTCGCCATTAAAGTAGCATACGCCCACGTTGTAGAGTGCGTCAGGGAATCCTAATCGCAGCGAGTCAGCAATAGGTCGGCGCCGTTTGCACCGGCAGCACAACACGTACCTTTTGCTGCAGCCTTTTCCATCCATTTGAAGCCTTGTTCTAGCTCCGGCTTGCCAGATGGGCCGTTGCCGTGGCGTAGCAGCTCGGCAAGGATGAATTGTGCCTCGGGTATACCGGCATGTGCGGCTTTTTCAATGTATGAATAGGCCGCTGTAAGGTTCTTTTCCACATCTCGCCCCGTGAGGTACAGCTTTCCTGCGCATAGGTTGCATCAGTCTCGAACGGCCTAAATGGCAGCGACAGGCAGCACCGGACCTACCAATGTCTAGATAGCCGGATGCATTTCCTGCCTCAGCAAAGCGCTGCCAAAGGGCAATCGCACCCTTGGCGTCGTTGTGCTCGCGAATCAAAATCGTCGCCAGATTGGTTTGCGACGCTGTATGTCCGGCATCTACAAGCTGACGCAAAAGTTTCTCTGCTTGAGCCTTGTCAGGTGCCACTCCAGGCATACCTGCGTTCACCCGTGCCGTTCAACGCAGTAACACACCGTGTTAGTCAAAGCGCAACGACATTTGCAAAGCGTCGTACGCACCGCGGTACAAAATTGAGGCGTAGTTGCAGGCCGATGTCTGGTCACCATAGTCTCCTAGTACACGGAAGAGCGTTGCAGCAGCCGGGATCCCATCTACAGGTCCGACACATGTCAGCATCATGATGCTTTTAAAGTGTACATTCGTTCCAGATGCTTACGCTTAGAGTAGCGCAGCAGGACGCTAGCCAGCGTAGCAAGTGCCTTGAGATCGTTATCACCAGCTGTCGTGTGATGCATCAACGTTAGTCGCGTGCTTGATTGCACCGCGCTAGCAACACACGCTACTTGCCTTGCATTACTTCCTTCTTCAGTGACACCCTGCCTTACTGCATGCAGAATAGTCATTTGCGACGATGCAATAGTGTGCTTAGCAGAAAATTGATTTGCATTGGCAAACAGCAGAAAGCATCGTCGGTATGCATTCACCATAGCATGAGGCACGGACTCGCACGTCAATTCAGTATGTCATACTTTAGATTCATTTTAAGCGGTTTGCGAATAAAGCGGCTACACGCACTCCCAAGACAACAACGCCCTTCTACGTCCGCTTCAGCGCAGCTTGCTGCTTGCGTAGACCAGCAAGCTTAAACGCCTTGCCCGGCTGCCGGCGCAGATAAAAGAGCTTGGCACGACGGTAGCCTTCGCCACGGCGCAAAATCTCGATTCTCTTCACCATTGGGCTGTACACCGGGAAGCGAATCTCGACACCCACACGCTCAACGATGTTGCGCACCAGGATGTTGGTGTCGATGCCCTTGCGGTAGAGCGCAATGCACACGCCCATAAACCTCGACGTAGTGCCCTTTGTACGTGATGTGTACGATTCAACGAGCAGCACATCGCCCGGCTTGATGCATGTCTGGCTACGGCGCATCGCCAGTGCGCGCTTCTCTCCTGTAGGGTCCAGACGCTCCAGCTCCTCTGCTGTCACCTTTTCAATGACATTGCCGTACGTGACCGAGCCGCTGGGCAGTGGAAACTGCTTGGCGGGCACAATCACCGACGAAGTTTCGGCAGAGGGCGACGCGGACGGCACAGCAGCAGCAGCAGCAGCAAGCGGACGCACTACGGTGAGATCGCCGCCATGGCCTGGTTAGCGTGCATGAAATGGCACAGCGATCGAAACGGATATCGCTTACGGGTGGAGAAACGTGCGGCAGCCGTGAATCCAGCCAGCGGCCGGCAGAACATCGGCGCCAGCCGTTGACGAAGTGCGCCAGCAACAAGATTCATCGTGGTAAGGGCAGAGCACAACAAGCGCGGGGGATTGCGGAGTGCGGCTGTGGAAAAGAAAAGCACGCGTGTTGTCGTCGACTGATTGTATGCCGTTACTTTCGCAACCCTCCCGCAACATGACTACCCTACGAGCACTGACCGTAGCAGCTAATAAGCGTCTAGGCCTGAGCATGCTGAGCCGGCCGCATCTGGCTGCGCCAATCGTTGCGGCAGGTCGCACTCGCACCAGACAATACTTGGCAGGAGCGGCGACACTTGGACCGCGGACAGCGCGTATGCTGTCCACAACACGCGCTACAGCTGCCGGTCAGCCTACACGGACCTCCCAGACCATGGGCGGCATTTTTGCCAGCGTAGCTGGTAATTTGAACGGCACCGTCGAGCCAAATTC
>KZ992549.1:0-32254 GCA_003614735.1 Thamnocephalis sphaerospora | reverse complement strand
CGACACGGTGGAGCACAAGTCGATTGTCTACTGCGAGGGTAGGTGCCAGACGCGCGTCTGGGCTGATCGGCGCTGTTGCTCACCGCCCAGGCGTTTATAGTTTGCTCGCTGCCGCCCGAGGTGTGTGTATGCTGGCGGCCACTGAATGCACCATGAGGCTCACGTGCTCAACCGGCGCTGCGTGTATGCGCACTATTGGTTGTCTGGATGAGCGCGTAGTATTGCGAATTTGGCACGACGCTCGCGCAGTGCAAGCAGTGGCTCAAGGACAATCACGATGAATGGTTTAGCCAGCTGTATAGCGGTGCTGAAGGTATGCGTCGTAGCACGGTCTTTTGTGACGGTGGTGGTGGTGGCTAACACGCTTGCCCCGTCCGCAGAGCTGCCAGAGGCGTCCAGTGCCAAGGAGAAGAAGCCCGCTTGGGGTGAGCGCATATGGTGACATAATGCGGAGCATTGGCGTCGCGTGGGCACTAACAGAGCCGACTCGTGGTGCTGTTGAAATGTTCAGGTGGTGCTGGCCTGAAAAAGAAAGCACCGGTAAGTAGCTATGTTGTGCACCATGACATGCATTTGATGGCCGGTTGCTCATGGCTTACGTATGCTGGTGCTGGGTCGCCACGATGCGTGTACACAGGTGAACAAGGTGACCATCAAGCGTATCGAACGCAACAAGCGGAAGCATGTGACGAGCATCTTTGGCCTGCATCTGTTTGGTAAGGGGCAGTGACTGCCGTGCTGAACACCACCGATGCTCACGACGCAAGCATGCACACAGATGTGGATCTGAAGAAGGCTGCCAAGATGTTTGCCAACAAGTTTGCGTGTGGCTCGTCGGTGACCAAGAACAACCAGGGCAACGACGAGATTGTGGTGCAGGGCGACGTGACGGACGAGGTGCGCGAGCTGATCCTGTCGACCTGGTCAAAGGTGCGTGTGTGCGCGTGGTCGGTGTGGTTGCGCCGTCGGATACGCTCAACTCTGCCGCGCAGGTGACGGAGGATGTGGTGGAGACGGTGATTGAGGAAAAGAAGAAAAAGAAGGCACCGCCAATGCCGCCACCACAGTAAGCGTGCACGCACGTCCATGCTTGGCCATGAGCCGCCTGTCTAGTAAACGAGAGCTGGTTGTGCACACGGCTGTTTAGCGGTACAGAAACGCGATTCATTGTAACAAAAAGCGTCGCATAGTGTGATGGCCGCGGTGGCCCGAGCGCAAAACAAATGCAAATGCGGATAGGCTTGCGGGCACAGCAACGCCGGTCGGTGCTTTACTCGCTCTTCTTCTCCTCGGCAATCTTGCGCGACTCGGCAACCGTGTCGATGGCGCGGGTGGCAGCCTGCGACAGCATGCGCGAGGCCTGCTGGCCCGGACCGCTCTGCAGTGCGCGGGTGGCGGCATCCTGGACCTGGCCGGCGGCGTAGTAGATCTTGTCGGTGATGTTGTAGGTGTTGTTGAGCGCGGTGGCACGCGTGACGACCATCTCGCGGACCTTGTACTTTTCGTCAATCTTGGCCAGCTCGCCGCGCGCGTGAGTGTAGTAGTCCTGGGCCTTGGCCAGCACGCCAAACTTGGCGTCAAAGTCCTGCGCGCGCTTGATGATGCCCTCGGACAGAGCAAAGCCAGAGGCGAGCAGCTCGGCAACGATGGACGACTTGGCCTTATCCTCCTGCTCCACCGACGTGCCATCGGCAGCGCCGGCAGCGCCGGTCGAGTCGGTGTGCTCGCTGGTGTACTCGTTCTCAAAGTAGTACTTGACGCTGATCTGCTTGTCGGCAATCACAGCGTTGGACAGCATGGTGGCGGTCTTTGCGGCCGACTCTGCACGTCGGCAAGATAAGCATCCGCGCTCCTTTGTAGCATAATGCATGTGCCGTGTGCTTACCCTTCTCAAAGGCAATGAGCGCCTCCTTCTCGCCCTTGTCGTTGCTATTCGTGTACCGTGACACACATTGATCAGCTATGTGCACCGAGCGCCTGCATTTGCCAGCACCGTGTGCCGTCGTCGCCACTGCTGCTGCCGTCGTCACTGCCACAGATACGGCCGATGCTTACCTGACAACCTCAAACTCCTTGATCTTGCCGCAGAAGAGGAAGAACTCGCGCACTGAGCGTGGCGCATCACAAATGCCATGTTAGCGGCGCCGTCCGTCTACGCACATGCACACAACACCACCCACTTACCCTTGTCCTCGGTGGCCTCGGCAGCGATGCCGCTGACGTAGACCAGAGTCGGGGTCGGGGCCTCGGGGATCTGATGGATGCGCGATAGAGCGTTGGCGCTGGCGTGTTTGCAGCAGACATCGACGCCAACCACTTACGGTGACGTTCTGGAACTTGGTCATGGTGAAGGTGTTTGTGCAAAAGATTGCGGCGTGCGTAGGCGTGCGTGAAGACAGGAGCGTGTGTATGGAAATGAGCAGCGAAGGGTGCAGTGTCCACGGTTGGGGCAGACGACATGGCGCCTGGCCTAAATACCAAAGAGCGGAGCCCACCAGTGACGTGGTGGATGACGACCCGTTGAATCACGTGTCGATGGAGTGGTGCGTTGACGCAGACTGGACGCATGAAGGAAAAAGGAGGCCTATGCACCGATGCGTGGTCAAGCAGCGCATGCGCTATCGCTACCACTTTGTTCAGCAGGCGCTCTCGCCAAATAGAGACACGGCGCCTGTCTTGCGCGCGATGCAGCCCGCCGTAGACGGGCAAGGCAGCAGGCGCGCAGCATGTTTGGAGGGGCGCCGGCGTTCGGCACCGCCCTCCGCAGCGGCACTCTATGGCGTCAAGCGCGCATCTCACGTGCTGGACCCGCATCAGCCCATCTGGCCTATATGCTCGCTAACGCAGGCGCCTGTTTGCCACGCGAAGCGCACGTCTACACGCATGGCACCGTTAACATTCACGTGAAATGCAAGGTGAGTCGTTCTAGTCCTTATCACGACTGCTACAGCTCGGCCGCACGCTTGATAGCAGCACGAGCGGGTCACGCGATGCACGGATACCAGCGGCAGCCGCTGTTGCCGCGACCGCGGTGGCTACAGCGGCTGTCCTGCGCGCCGGCGTAGACGAGACTGGCGGACCCATCAGCACGTTTGTGGCGACAATGTGGGGAAGCTGCGTTGCACGGCGCATCACATGCCAAGGGCGCTACACCAGATCGTATTCGGTGCGCAGCTTCAGCTGAATGGCTGCGCCGCGTGTTGCTTCCCATCTGTCGCGCAGTGTCGCATGCCGCGTAGCTAGTCTGTCACGCTGCGCTTCCAGTTCAGCGCCTATATCGCTTGTGAGGCGGGTGCATGTGCTGTCACGAGCCGTCAGCTGCCGCGGGCTGATATAAGCGCCCTGTCAAATCACCTGCCTAGTCAGCTGCATCAGCTTGTTGAGCGACGCATCCAGGCGGCCACGCCATGCTGTGTGTACGCGTGCATTCGGTCGGTTGGTCGGTCGTGGATGGACACGAAAGAGACGCCATCACGTTCGCTATCATTAGCCCCCGCCCATGTCTGGACCGGACACGTGCATACCCTCCATATTCTCTGGCACGTCCTCGGAAAACGGCATTCCTTCAGCCACCACCAACTTTGCCTCGGCTGCTACAGGTGGCTGGGACGGTGACACACGCCGCTTGCCACGTGGTTCGGTGTCTTGTACGGGGCAGTTGCCATCACGCTTTGCAGGTGTCGCCGGCTCAACAGGCAGCATCGGCAACGGCGACGGCTGCTGTGGTGATGGTGTCGTTGGGCGCGAGCGGCTGGGCAATGCAGCGGCCGTCTTTTTCCACTGTTGTGTGCCGTCTAAGCGTGTGTGCGCATTTACGTGGACCCATGCCACGCGCATACTCACTGCAACAGTAAACGGTAATGTTACCTCTGCCAAATCGCCCACCGGGTCTTTGCCGACATGTTTGCGTCGCTTGCGGATGCCATCGATGGAATGCGGAGTCGGTGAGCGAAGCATTTCAGCTCGCAAGTCGGCATTGCTGATGGCATCGCCATCGTCAGGCGACAGACGAGCATCGTCCTTTACGTCAGATTGCCTGTGTGTGTCTGCCTTGGGTGGCTGAGCGGTGACTGCGGAAACAGCCTTACTTGGTGTTTCGCCCGCTGTATGCAGCGGCTTATCCCCGCATACAGTGGGGCTACGCAAGCCAGCCGTCATCTTTGCATGTCCGCTTATGCGCGTGCCACTAGCAGCAAAGGCAATGCGCAGTCGGCTGGGCGTAAAGGGCCGCGGTCCTGGCGATACTATCGGTATGGCACTCTCTGGATTGATTGGCATCGTGCGCGATAGCTTGCGCCTCTGTGCATGTACAGCTGGCCTGTTGCCGGCATTGATGCGGTGCGGCGTAAAGGACATCCTAGATGGCGATGGCACAGGTGGTAGCATACAGTCTCTGTGCTCGCATCGACTGTGCTGTCGGATGAGTATGTGCCGACCATTTCTTGGCAGCGTCATTGCGACGCTTATTCTCACTGTGCAAAGACGGTGGCGGCGTTCCTACCCAGCCGCTGCTGTCACACGTCGGCAAAATGTCATCCGAAAAACCATCCTAGACAGATTGAATCAAGACATTAGCAATCAATTGATCCAATCGCCGCGTGTACGCTGCGTTGTGCTCAACACTCTTCCCTGCTCTACACCGCTCCACCGCGCTCACACGTATGACGCACTGCTTACGGTATCTGAAGCGCACACTGGTGCACACCCTGGACACCACTAGACTCTTAAGCCGCACGGCCGCCCTTAAACAGTGTACCGCATCAAGCCACATTCGCTCTCTAACCGCTGTGACTGCTGCTACTGCGATAATGGTGTCTGCCACCACCTTTGCCATTGACGGCGGTGATAGTGACCGCGACCGCACGCGCAAAGAAGCTGCGGGTCAGGAAGGCAGTCGTGCAGAACCGCCGCTTGTGCATATGGAAAGTATGTCGTCAACGACCTCACCAGGTGCCGTAGAAATCGGGCCACACGTCGACGAAACGCCTGACGAGAACATGGCTGCGGAACCTGCGCGTACAATGTATGCGTCCTACTGGTCCTCTTTACGCTTTTGGCCATTTCCACGTTTGCCCGAGTACACGGGACCGTATGCGGTAGGCTGCCACGACATTGAATGGTTTGGCGGTAGTGGTCGCACGCGTCGCGACGAAGCGATAAACGGTACTGCCACCACGCACCCGGAAGACATTGAGATAGAGCGTGAAGCGGAGAAACACCCGGTGCTAGTGCGCATTTATTATCCGGCCGCGCCCACCGGCGAAGAGACCCAGCCCGCCTGGCTACCGGCACCGTCGCATGTGTACGGACAAGGTAAGTGGTGCTGGTCCATCAGCATCACGCGTGCTTGCCGCTGACGTGCAGCGTTGCGGCGTTACAGGCTACGGCGATTTTATCCGTTTGCCGCGTTTCCTTTCCGCCCCAATCATGGCTGCCACGCTGTCCTTTACGAAGCTGCCGGCATATCTAGACGCGCCGGTCGCTACGCAGATGCCTTCTGCAGGGACACAGGCGGCGGGCGACGGCCTGCGCTTCCCGGCCATCATGTTTTCCCATGGGCTTGGAGGATGTCGTACCACCTACAGCAGTATCTGCGGCGAGCTGGCATCCCACGGGTTTGTTGTGTGTGCAGTCGAGCATCGAGACGGCAGCGCTGTCGTTACCTCGGTGGAAAAGGGTCGACACACGATGCCATATCGCCGACCAGAAGATTCAGAGGACGAGTATCAGTTGCGTCGCGGACAGATTCACTATCGACTCGGCGAGATACACTGTGCCAGGGAGTTGCTGGAGCGCATCAATGCCGGCGACGCGGTGGACAACTGTCTGGAGGATAGGGACGAGGAGGAGACACCGGGCGTGCAGGGCCTTCGTTTTGCACAACAGCAGCTACGTGGCCGGCTAGACTTGGATCGTGCGGTCATGGCCGGGCACAGCTTTGGCGCTGCTACAGCCATCGAAGCGCTGCACGAGACCGATGCTCCCTATCGCTGTGGCATCGCACTGGACACGTGGATGTTTCCCATTGCCAAGCGTAATGACGATGACAACGTAAACGCTGTAACCAAGCCGACGCCTGCTCCTATCCTGGCCATCAATTCGCACCGGTTTACGCGCTGGCCGCAAAACTACGTGCCTCAGCGGGAGAACATGGCCCGGTGGCACCAGCAGCAGCAGGAGCAGTGTGGCAAAGACGCCAACTCGTACTTGCTGACGGTACGGCACACAGTACACCATAGCCAGAGCGACTTTCCGGTGCTTTTCCAAGGCATTTTCAAGCTGTTTTCTGTATTGGGAGGTCGGTGTGATCCGACGCTTGCTCTACGTCTGAACACGCGCGCATGCCTCGAATTTCTGCGTCGCACACTGCCTCCTGCTGCTGCGGACGCAGGCGTCGACGCGCTTTGTCTGCAGGCAGACACTGCAGTGATGAGCGAGGATGCATCGGTCCGTCCGGTCGCACTGCTGATGCACCGATTGGACGGCCCGCCTGACGCCGAAGAGAGGGAGTTTGTGGCGCCGACTCCTTCAACTTGAGACGCATGACAATGCTGCAAGCACAGCAGGGACCAAGCAACAGCTGACCAGCGAGCGGCAAACACCCCCCCGGCCAAGGCCAGTACGGCCATGGCGTCAGAGTGGGCCAGAGATGGCATGAATACACGCTGGTCAGTGCTGTCTGCCCAAGTGCTTGCCCATCTGTACCTGTAATCATTGCACTGAACTATAAACCTCATTGCCCAGCGCTAATACGTCACGCTCAAGTGTTGGCAAACGCCTATCATCTGCGGTTACACGGCTAGTGTGGGGGTGGATGCACTGCTGTGCTGGCTTGTCGGCGCGACTGTTGTCCGTCCTTGTCAGCAGTTTAGCAGTCTCGCCGGGGAATGCGGCTACACCTTGAGCCGAGTGATTTGGCGGCTGGATAAGCATCATCACGCCCGCTGCACGCGCGACCTGGCGGGCGGCATGGACGACGCGGTCGCTATCTCGGTGGAGCATCTCCGCCGAACGTATTTGGCATGCGGTGACGCTGTGCTTGCATGGTGACTGTGCGGCGGCGTTCCGCTGTGACGTGGTCGGAGGCGGGCCATGCCACTGCGGAAGCGCAGCACATTCGTCAGTATCTGCCGCGGCTGATCGCTAGCTGCTGCACATGACTAGTGGCCAATACGGCGCATCGCCGCCTGTGCGAGGGTATACGGCAATACTACGCCACGCGTGCGGTGGTTCGTGCTGTAATGCATACGCGCATGCTGTCGCATGAATACGACAGGAGGCCAGTGGCCGCATAGTCGCATGTGTCAGCATGATTGAGCCCTTTTGGCAGCTATCGCATTTATCGCCTCTCCAATCGACGTCAGAAGCAATGAAGCACACTAACCTTGGCTCTGCGTGGCAAACGCGCGCACATCCCACCGCCGATATGCTCGACGCGTCGCAAGGCGGCCGTTCATACGGAAGCTGATCTAAACCAACCGGAACCATTGCTCCAGCCGCCGTGACGCTGCGCATAGGTTGGTGCCACCTCGCGCATACGCGCCTATATAGCGCCTGCGCATCTCCCCCATGGCTACATTTGTTCACATCTCCCTCACGCTACATTATGGAAACACCCATTGTCTTCAAAGTATTTCGCGGCGCAAGTGCCCGACGATTTTTCATCTATCCTAACGATCTAAGCTGGCAGACGATTGTAGTGCGCCTCGTCGAGGTGTTTGGCCTTGAAAAGGACGTTTCCGTGCTGCTGGCCTACACCGACGAAGATGGTGATCAGATCTCGCTCAGCACGGAGCAGGAGCTGAGCGATCTGTGGCGCGAGACCTGCCACACAGGCATGAAGATGCCTCATTTCTTCCTGCTCGAGCAGCAACCTAACGATGACGAAATCATATCCATGTTGACGGCAGCTGGAAAGCTTGCCGGCGACCAACAGGAGCTCAATGGCACGTCGGCCGACGAGCTCTTGAAGCAGTGTGCTTCAAACGCCAATGGGCTGCCAGGCTCTTCGTCTGTAACAGACATTGCCGCCAAGCTTTCGCGCGCTGTTCGCGTGCGACTGCGGCTGGCTAGCAAAGCTAGGCAGTTTGCCGACCAGGTAAGCATTGGGTCGACGTGCAGTGCGTCCGTCCTTCGCTGGCTAACCTCTACTGCGCTCTACAGTCTGTCAGCGAAGCGCAGCTTATTGTTTCATCGCTGATGTCTTTGCTGCATAGCGAGGCCACCAACATTAACGGTGTCAGGTCCAAGGAGGTTCGCCGCCAGCAAGACCTAGACAAGGCGGCCGATCAGATTCTTTCGCATCTCAATCAAGCTGGGAAAGTGGATGCCAGCAACGACGCCAGTAGCGAGCCAGTAGTGACGCTGACCGAGACTGAGACTCTGCTAGAGAGCACTAGCGTCAAGGTCGATCCGCTGCCGGCCGTGGAGTTTGTAAAGTCCGGCATTGATGCAGCATTTGCTGTGCGGCGTCCTAGTCTGATGCCTTCGCCAGCCGAGAGCGTGGTCAGCCTTGAAGATGAACCAGAGCCGGAGCCGACACCAGAGCTGACGCTGGTGCAGGTGCTGGAGAGAACGCTAGAGCCAGAGTTGGTGCATGTGCCGGTGCCAGAGTCGGTGCCAACCTTAGAGCAGACGCCCAAGTCTGAGCCCGGACCCGAGCCGATACACGCGACGGCGCCGACACCTGAGCCCGAGCCCGAGCCCGAGCATGTGCTGATAACAGAGCGGGAACTCAAGCTAGAGTCAGCGCAAGCATCGCTCACTGTGCCCAAGCCGGAGCCAGAGCAGACGCTGGCACCTACGCCCGAGCCGGAGCCTGTGCCCACGGCGCAACTAGAGGCAATCCAGGTGATAGAACGGGAGCTAATTCTAGAATCGGTGCAGGCATCAAAGTCCGCACCCACACCCGAGCCTGAGATTGAGCCGATTCAGGTGCTAGAACGAGCATTCAAACTAGAGCCAGCGCCAGATGCGGTGCAGGCACCAGAACTCGTATCCAAGCCCGAGGCCGCACCCGAGCTAGAACTGGTACAAGAGCAGATACTCAAGCTCGAATCAGAGCTGGTGCTAGAATTAGTCCAAGAGTCAGTGCCTGAACTCAAGGCTGAGCCCGAGCTGGCCCAGGAATTGGAGCCGGCACTTGAACTGGCACCTGCACCGAAGCTGGAACCGGTGTCGATCATTGAGTCTGCATGCGAAATCGAGATCAAAGTGAAGCCGGAATCGATGCCTGCAGCAGAACCCGCACCCAAGGCTGAGGCCGAGACGGTACCGGCGCAAGCGCTAGAGCGGGAACTCAAGCGGGAGCCAAAGCCGACACTGGAACCGATTGAGGCTCCAGAACCTGCACTTGAAGTCGAGGCCAAGGTCGAGACTGAGCTGGTGCAGGTGGTAGAGCGGGCGCTCGAACCAGTGTCCACACCAAGCCTCGAGTCTGCATTTGAGGTTGAGGTCGACGCTAAGGCCGAGGCCGAAAAGATCGAGCCGCTAGAGCTGGCGCTCGAGTCAGAGCCCGTGTCCAAGCCCAAAGTGGAGTCGACGCAGTCTTCGGAGACTGTACTCAAGGTTGAGGCCGAGTCGGTGTTGGTGCTGGAACGGTCACTTGAGCTGGCGTCAACGTCCGAGTCTGTGCAAGCATCCGAGTCTGCGATCATGTCCGAGACTAAAGCTGAGCCAGAGATGGTTCAGGCGCCAGAGTCTGCGTCCAAGCCCGAGGCCGAGGCCGAGCCAATCCAGGTGCTGGAGCGGACGCTCAAGGTGGAGGAGCAGCTGGAAGTGGTGCAAATACTCGAATCTGTGACCAAGCTCGAGGTGGAGGCCAAGTCAGAACCAGAGTCGCCGCAGGTGCTGGAGCGCGCGCTTGAGCCAGAGTTTACACCTACACTGGAGTCAAAGTCAGAGCCTAAGCAAACGTCAGAGCCTGCATGCGAGCCAAAAGCTGATGCCGAGTTGATGCAGGAGCAGGAGTGCGAGCTCAAGCTAGAGCCGGAGCCAAAGCTGGAATCATCGCAGGCGCCAGAGCCTGCCTCTCATGCCGAGGTCAAGTCGGCGCAGACCCTGGAACCGACGCCTGAGCTAGAGGCAGGCTCAGTACCGGCGCAGATATCGGAGCTCGTGACCAAGCCAAAAGTTGAAGCTGTGCCAGAGCTAGTGCATGAGTCAGTGCAAGAGCCGGCGCAGATATCGGAGCCCATGCGCAAACCTGCGCCCGATGCTAAGCCGGAGCAGGAGTTGGAGCAGGCGCCCGAGCCGAAACCTGTAGCTGTGCCCAAGCCAGACCAGACACTAGAACTTGTATCCAAGGTCGATGCTGAGGTTGCGGCCGAACAAGTGCCGGAACCAAAGCCAAAATCTGCGCAAACACCAGAGCCCATGTCCGAAGCCAAGCCAGTGCAGGTACTGGAGTGCGTGCTGGAGTCGGAGCCCACTTCCGAGTCCAAGGCTGGACCGACACCGGTGCTAGTACAAGAGCGGGAGCTGAAGTCAGCGCCAAAGCCAGAGCTGGCCCAAGAATCAGAATCTGCATGCAAGGTTGAAGTTGAGGCAGTGTCTGTACATGTATTGGAGCGGGCGCTTGAACTGGAGCCAGTGCTGGTGTCTATGGTTGAGGTCGAGACCGAGTCGGTAGAGGTGCAAGTGCAGGAGCGGGCGCTTGAGCCAACACCTAAACTTGAACTGGCGCCGGAGCAAGCACCAGAGCCTGTGCTCAAGGCTGATACTAGGGCCGAGACCGAGACCAAGCCGGCGCCAAAGCTGGAGTCGGCGCAGGCACCGGAACCTGCAAGCAAGTCCGAGGCTGAGGTTGAGCTGGTGCATGCTCTGGAGCGAGAGATCAAGCTCGAGCCGCAACAGACATTGACGCCCATGCCAGAGCCGCAGCAAACACCGACATCCTCGCCAGAATCTGCGCCAGAGCCAGTGCCAGAGCTGGCGCGAGAGCTCAAGCTAGAGTCAGTACAGGTACTGATACCCGTGCTAGAATCATCACCGGTGGCAAAGGAAGAGCAAGTGCCGATGCCCATGGCAGAGCCGGAGCCGGAGTCAAAGCCAGAGCCGGAGCGAGTCCCAGAGCTCAAGTCCGAGCAAGCGCCTGCTCAGTTGCTAGTGCCAGAATGCACATCAACTTTGGAGCAAGAGGTCGAGTTGGCAACAGAGCTGAAAGAAGTGTCTGTGTTGGAGCAGAAACAGGAGCTGCAAGAGGCGTCGCTGGTGTCGCAGATTCAGATGCAGGAATCGGAGCAAAAGTTGGCACAGGCGCAGGTGCTGGTCTCTGAGCAAGTGTTCGTCTCTAAACAAGTCCAGGTGCTGGAGCAGGAGGTTCAGGTGTTGGAGCAGGAGTCGACGCTGGAGAAGACGCTTGCATTTGAAGAGATACCGGTGCCAAAGCAAACGCCGGTGCTAGAACGTTCGCTGGTCTTGGAATCACAGGCAGCTTCAGAGTCGCAGCAGACGCCAGTGCTAGAGCAAGTGCTGACCTTGGAATCAGCCCAGGAAACGGAAGAGACGCAGGTGCTGGAGCAGGTGTCGGTGTCGGAGAAGGAACTTGCGCCGGAGCCAAAGCAAACAGCGCCATCTGAGCCAAAGGTGCAAGACCTGGTATCCGAGCAAGTGCTGGTGGCTGGACAAGAATCAAAGCCAAAGCCAAAGCAGGAGTCCAAGTCAAAGCCTGAGTCGGATTCAGAGCCAACGCATGCACCAGAGCCAAAGCCAAAGCAGGAGCCAGAGCCAGAGCCAAAGCAGGAGTCTGTGCTTGGGCTAAAGATGATATCGGTGCAGGAGCGGGTGCTTTCACTGGAGCAGATGCAGGCGTCAGAGCTAGAACAAACATCAACGCGCAGCATTGAGCAGGAAGATTCGGTGGCAGAGCTAAAGGAGGAGCCGGCAGCGCAGCCCAAGCAGGCACCAAAGTCAGAGCTAAAGGAGGAGCTTGATGCTAGCCAAAAGCCGGATTCAGTGTCAAAGGTGCTGGTGCTGGAGCAGACAATCATGATAGAGGAAGTAGTTGAGCAAATGCCCGGGCCAGAGCTGAAGCAAGCATCAAAAGCAGAGGTGCTGGCGCTCGAGCAAGTGTCGGAGCTAAGCCAGGTTGCGACGCTCGAGAGAGAACTGGTTTTGGAGCCTGTACCAGCGCCAAAGCCAGAGTCGGCACCGGCACCTGAGCTCAAAGCCGAGATCAAGGCCGAGCAAACGTCGGAGGAGGTTGTGGTGCTGGAGCAGACATTGGTCTCGGAGCAGACGCTGAAGCAAGAGCTGATGCTGGAGCAGGCACAGGCACCAGTGCTGGAGCGATCGCTTGAGGCGGAGCCGGTCAAGACTCCAGAATCTGAGCCCAAGCCTAAGCCTGAATCAGAGCCAAAGCAGGCACCGATCCTGGAGCGCGCGCTGATTTTGGAGCTGGAGAGTGCGTCAGATGTAGCGGCCCTGCCGCCCAGCCCGCCACTGTCAGCCAGCCACAGGTTTGAGGCACCGCGTCCAGAGCAGCTCCATACCCAACCTCCTTCGAGTGATGACCTGTGCCCAACATTCCACGTAAGTGTATATGAGGCCGACTGTCTGCTGAATCATGTTAACACGTCGCTTGAACCGCCCACCAGAGCACTGGCCAGCTTGGATGCGAGCACTATCCGTGCGGTGCCAAGGTTCAGGTTGCATGTTGCGGCGGCTGGTTTTCTTGCAGAAAGTGCCACGATGCCGCCTGCACCCACCCAGGCCCTACCAAATGGTACGCTAGACCACGTAACCACCATACATTCTATCCTGCTTACAATGTGCGCGCTCGCTCTGCATATTCCATGCGTCATATTCTACAGGACCGAGTCCGAGAGGATGATGTGTATGCAATGCACAATAACGCAGCCGGTCGCCAAGTACTGCGCCTACACAGGATGTCATGCATTGCTCGGCAAATACTTTTGCGAAAAGTGCCGGCACTGGGACAACACGCGCAAGAAGCGCACCCGGCACTGCGATGCATGCAATAGCTGCTTTGACGTAACGATTAACGCGCACACATGTACTTAGAGAGTGCCTAGTATTTAGACGATGATTAAATTAAGGTCTTTGATCGCCAATTGCTACATAGGCTGGCGTGCACAGTGTCCCATCGGTGCTTGATGAAGCGGCCTATATCATTGGACATTGTCATCCCAGCAACACACGGTGCGCTCATTACGCGGTAGGCGTTAGCGTGATAACTGCGCCAGATGCATCGTTCCGACTTGGCAACACATACGATTGACCTGGCAACCACGTCGGCGTTGAGTCAGCGTCATCAGACACGGAGTGACAGACACTTTGCTCGCATGACTGCCAGATTATGACACCATGTGTCATCCTCAGCGTAAATAGCTTCGCGAGTGGCTACAGGGCGTACCGTCATCGCCGCTTATTCTGCTCAGTCCTAGTCATCTCATATTTGCGTGATACGCCACACATCACCATTCCTCCTTACAGCCACCAGCAGCCGGACCAAACGGCAAAAGCCATGAGTACGTTAATCGTGTTCAAGATATCTTATGGCGACTGTATTCGACGCTTTGAAATGCAATCAGTAGAACTGAGCTGGGAAAACCTGTCCAGTCACATACGCGACATATTCAAACTCGACGAGGATGCGCAGCTGACGCTCGCGTACATTGACAAAGCCGGTGATCGGGTGACACTCGACACCGAACAGGAATTGGATATGGTCTGGAGAGAAGCATTTTGCGAAGACAAGCTGACGCTTCAGTTCTCCTTGACAACCACTCAGCCATGCATGCAAAAATCGTCGTGCAAAGGCGAAGGCTCAGCGGACTCAGCACATAGTAATGCTGCTCACTTGGAGGCTGCTGAAGCTGATGGCCAGACAGAAAGCTCAGCCATCCACAGTATTGCTTCACGCTGTGTTGATATCATACGCAGCAAGCTGGAGACTACCAGCGAAGCTCAAAAAGCCGCGGGCCAGGTATGTAGCCTTTCAGCCTCTGTACATCTCACAATAGGCACTGACGATGCAACTGCTACAGGTGGTACATGAGACGCAGCAATCCATCGCTGCACTGTTGGACATGTTGCGTGATGCACTTTTGCAGGCTCAGCAAACTGCCAATGAAATATCCCACGGACAAGGACAACAGAATGCTGAACTTGCAAACTTGCTGGACCGTCTAACCATACAAGAAATCAGCAAGGGTACGGAATGTGAAGAGAAGGGTGAAGAGGGTGAAGATGAGAACAAAGATGGGGGTGAAGAGGGTGAATAGCTAGCATGTGTCTCGGCTTAGCTGCTGTAAAAAGAAAATGCTCGCAGTATCAGCAATAAACAGCTTGTCTCGACTCAATGGTGCGCCCAGTCTGTTACACTTCTCCAATATGTGCGGGTGCGTAAAGCCTAAATCTAGCACGATTGCTCGCCATTGTATTCGTTCTGCACGCATGACATTGTGCTGCGTGCTGTATGAGGGTGTGCTGGCACACATACTCGCCGTGGCTGTCGCGCTGAATAGTCCTATTCTCTGACTACGCGGCCTCTAAAACAAGCATCGTGTCGTAGGACGCTGCTACGACCGTCACACAAATCACCAAACACACACGTTGATGCAGGCGTAAAAGGCCAGCCGGCCAAGATGCTGACGTGGCGAACTTTCAATATGACGTATGCTGCTGACGTATACAACAACCCCGGCAAGCAGACGTGCAGATATATAAACGCCCATAGACCGTGCTCTAAAGAAAGAAGCCATAGGCCTTTTTCTTTCGCAGTCGTAGTAAGAGCAGTTAGCTGAGCTCCGCACCTTCATCGTAGTTGAGCTACCACCACCTCAAGCCCGTGTTCTAGCCTCCTAGTGCTTTTTCATTCAGCACATCACCAGCACGCCGTATACCTCCCGCCAATTGAACTAAGCACTATAGGCTATTTTGAAAACTCATCTGCGCTGGCCATGGAAAGAAACATCAGCATTACAGTATTCAAAGGTGGCGGTGCTCGGCGCATAATGATGCCAGCCAAAGATATCACTTGGTGCGCCTTGGAAAATTTGATTCGCCGCCTTTTCAGAATGCCACACTATGCAGATGTAAAGCTTGCTTATACGGATAAGACTGGGCAACGAATAATATTTGATACACAAAAGGAACTGGAAATACTTTTGGCCGAAAATGGCCCACAACTTCCATACCTAACCGTCATAGGTGACCAGTCCAATGTACACCCACCTCCCAGCGGCACGTCTCATTGTAAGACTCCTCAGCAAGACAAAAGCACAGATGACCTAAGCGTGGACGATTTGACCGAGTTATACGCCAAACTTATTTGCTCTAAATTTGAGAAAGCGATTAAGCAGAGAAAGGAGGCAGACCAGGTATGTGCAAGCACGCTATGATGTGAATGCTGCTGTAGATGCTGATGATTGCGGCTATGTTACGCGTCGTTTAGATTATACTGAAAACCCAGGCATCTGTAGTTGCGCTTTTGAGCAAACTAAACGATGCGCTTGTGGAGGCCAATAAGCCATCAAACAAGTAGCCAAGGCGAGCAGCGGTACTGGAGTTGCTTTTTAGCACCGCTGCCTCACACACACAAGAGAGTGTAGCTATATTGGACTGGAATAAACAGGCGCGTGGAAGGCGTGCGAAAAGTGTCCAATTGTAGCGCAGTAGTCAAGAGTGCTGTTACATGCGAGTATCTGCAGTTGCAGGATGTATTAAAGTGAGCTGATGAAACGAATATGATATCATTCTTGATGCAATACTGCAGATGGCGAGCAGCAACGTAGCCTGTACAAGCGAGCCAGTCATCTGTAAGAACATAAAGTAGTGCTTGCACTCGATCGCGTGTTATTACAACGGTGTCTACGAGTTTGTAGCAAGACTATTGAACGCTAGGTACACTTTACGCAGGCTAGCACAGTGTTCATTACACGCCGCAGTTGCGTAAATATGGACGTACGCCAAGGACTGCGTTGCAACGTGTTGTTGCAGCCGTGCAGTAGCACCGCAGTCGTTCAAATGGCACTGTATCATGCCACAATTACTGCTATTTTTACCACCCTTCTGGTGAACACGGGACCGTGTCTGTGCTTGAGATGCCCACGAGTTAGTTTGATTGGTATTAACACTTGCGCGCGGATGCTCAAAAGCAGGGTATGCGCTAAGCGTGGTGTGCTGGTTTGGTGCGCAGAGCATGCCGAGTGTTTTCCGCTTTGGTATGCGCCGATGATTGCGTATTGTCGCTACGCTTTCTGGTAGCAATTGCTGCTGGTAGAGTGTACGAAACTGGGCCTTGTGATTGCGGTTTGATACTCGCGTGCAGGCAATGCACCAACACGGCATTGTCTGCGCTCCCGCATTCCACTTTGATACCATCGCACCGACGTGCACCCAAACTTGTTCCGCTCTTACAGTCTAAAACGTTTCTCAACTGGTGACTAGCCTTTGGGGTATAATGTGCATTGAGGGGCACATTGCTTCCGGCGTTTACGCTCTCCAACAAGCCGGCTTGTCTGGGCCACTTCCTTATCCGGCAGAAATGGCTAAACTCTGTTTGGCAAATGTGTTAACAACACGCGCTTATGGCCTAAAGTGCACATGGCATTACACCCCTGTTTTGGTGCATCTGCCTGCAAGACTAGCTGTCTCTGGTGCTTTGTGGCTTTGCTACGGCGCTTTTCTATAAGACCACGCACCATCAAACGCCACGGCAGACCAGCTGGCACGCCATCGAGTACCATCTCTCCCCAGCCTCACGTATACTTGCATCTGCTTCCACTTCATTACAGTCTTGCGCCTCGCAGCTACGTTTTGCGCCTATAGACGGGCCATTTTATAGTCACCGTTGGCACACTGATACAGCCTTGCGGCCGCCGGCGAGCCAATCTTTCCACCATGCGCTTCCTGTCTACCGGGTCGCTGTACCTCGTGGCTGCTGCCACGCTGTACCTCAGCCATTTTTCGCATGCCCAGCAGATGCCCGCCATGCCGTCTCTCACCATCCCAAATACCCTTCCAAGCAAGGACACCAAGACAGGCGGTGTCCCGGGAAAATTTTTGGGCACGCAGACTACCGCGTTGCCGCAGACCCAGCAGATGCCCGCCATTTCAGGCTTTATTGCTACTCGTAATTATCCAAGTAAGGACGGCAAGACACACAGTGCCTCTGGAAAGTATTTTGGCACGCAGGTTTATATCAAGTGTACCACCGATGCTGCTGCTTACAACCGCGAAAAGATCGCTATAAATGTAAGTAGAGTCCGCGAAGCATCATCCATAAGTCGTCTGCTCACACCCACCCAACGCACAGGCTATCCAAGCGGGCAACCCGGTACGCTTTGGCATGACGGCTTCGGTCAAGAAGGCGTTCCCGGTTCTGTACAAGGTGCTCGAGCCGCCAATCATTAAGCAATACTGCCTGATCTACAATGAGGTCATGGGCGTCAGCCTGGACAAGCACATTGCGTCGTGGATGGTAGAGAAGCGCAACGCAATGCTGCCCAACATTTTTGCACAGATCATCACGGGTGTGTATTGTCGGGATTGTGTGCGGACCTGCATGCAACGTAAACGCTGACGGTGTCCTTTATCTTTTAGCACTCAACTATATGCACCGCCTGGGCTGGGTACACAATGATATTACGCTAAGCAGTAAGTGTTGCGCTGCCTATTGTATCTCGTCGAATGCTTGACTAACTGTTTATTGTCACTGTAGACATCCTTGTTGGCTTTTACCAGGAGGGCACCATGCCTCAGGCTAGTATTGTCGACTTTGGCTCGGTGCAGCGTGATGGCGAGAGGCTGCTGCCGCCGCCCGCTAGCACGTTTGGCTACCGCCCTCTGGAAGACTACGACACCAATGCTTTGAGCCACTTTAAGCGCGACGTCTGGATGCTTGGTGCAACGGTGTATGCTTCCATGGCCGATATGCCGCCGTATGGTTATGAAAAGCCCATTTCGCAGGGTCGGGAGGAAATTTGGACCGAGAGTATTATGCCCACGAATATGCGCACTAGAGGCGATAGTTTCCTTTTGTGGCTGCCCAAGAATACCGGCGAAAACCTACGCACGCTTGCAAAGACGCTGTTGGTAACCAATCTCAGTGCTCGCCCCTATTTCCAGCAGCTGAGCGCAAAGCTGCTCTACAGTCTATCAGCGGAAGGCGGCAAGCGTCGCTTCCTGGGCCAGACGCTGGGCAAGCTGATCTCCTAAACTGGTCCTGACAAGTTACACTTGGCGGTGATTAGCGTCTGGTACATCATGTTACCGCCCTGCAGTGCGCAGCGTCCTTTAATCAAGCACTCCGAGCTTATTGCAATATAAAGTAAATGCTAGTTCAAAGACAAAACCTAGAATCGTACGCTGTATTGATGTACCAAGTGTGTATCAAGTACATGGATGGTAGTGATGGCTGTAAATAAATGGCAGCGATGCCTTCCAGGTGACGCTGCTTGATTGGTGGTATAGGCGCAGAGACACTACATCAACACCACTTCTTGCTCAATAGAAAGAGGAGGGAGTCTTCCCGAGGACACCTTGATCCAGTCTGGCGCCACGCTGAACAGCTCGTTGATGGCTGGCGAATGCCGTGCAAAATCATGGTAATGACAGCGCACATGAGCTCGCTCACCGGACGCGCCTCCTAGGACGCGAAACACCCACGGCTGGCCAAAGTGACCGCGCATGACCGAGCCATAGCCTAGCATCGACTCTGATATCACCCAGTCTTTGGACGGCGGATCATCTCCGTTTCCGATAAGCGCAGCTGCTTTCTGCAAACTCTCGTTCAGCTGCGCCTCGGTGAGCGCGGTGGTGTTTGCTGCTTGGGACGCAAACATCGTAGAGGCCGACTCGCGCAAAACAGCCACCGTGTGTCTGGTGGGCAGCAGGAATGCGCAGAAGCGGGATTCGGGCGCGTACACCTGAACTACGCCATGAGCAGCCGCGCGCACGTCAACCGGCGGCGACATATCAAACTTGGGGGCCTGTGCAGGCCAGGTACACATGGATGTGAAGCTCTTTCCAATGACTGTCGTCTCCTCGCAGTGCGGGTGTGCTTCGCGCGTCACCGGAATGCTATCCACAATCTTGCTCATATCACGCGGCGACAAGATGGTCACGTTGCTTTCCTGGCTTCCTGCATACTTGACCTGCCAGGCCAGAATCTTGACGGGCGTTTTGGCGGTGTACTTTGGCAAAAGCATTAGCACAATGATGATCACCAGCGAAACGTGCAGATACAGGCTGGACGACGGCCTTGTGAGTATTTCGCGAGCATTGCGGCGCTTGGGCAGGAACGGCACCAGCGGCAGTACAAGCATCACCGCTAAAAGACCAACCAGCGCACAGACTGCAGACCATACCATAGTTAGCATACAGGTGTCGTCATCACGCACTCAATGCAACGCAGATACTTGCGTACAAAGGAAGACGCGCCGTCGGCAATGGTCGGAATCATGGCATCCATAATGGCGTCGGTGATGCTCATGACGTAGGTACTGGGGATAATGGCGGCAAACAGTAGCCTGAAAAGACCCGTTGGCCATCGCGGGAATCGCCGGTGTTCGTCCTGTGCACTGCGGCACCATGCTTCCAGCTCGCCAAAAGCAGTGGCAATCAAGCATCCCGCTGCGCACCAGACAGTATAGTAAAGCAGACCAATGCTGATGGTCGCAGCGGCCACCATTGAAATGCCGAGCGCCAATGCCCAGACTATTAGCAGGCTAGATAACCGCAGCTGAACACTTGATGGTGTCTGACGAAAGCAGTAGCGCGAATAATCAAACGCACAGGCTGCCAGCAGCGAAAAGGCAAATAGCACCCAGCGAGGATAGCTATAGACGGCGGTCGAGTTGGCAGCGGACAGAATACCGGCCATGGCAGCGCAAAGGAGTAGTGTCGCCACAATGCCGATGATGATCCGCACGGTGGTGAGCAGCAGGGCTCTGATGATGCCGCCAACAGGCTGCTGCTTCTGCTTCTTTTCGCGAATACACACTCCAATTACCACAATAACAATGGCAGCGAGCAGACCGGCATTCAGCCCTTGGAACCCGGCATAGGTCATCACCACCAGCTGATGACCAAAAACATCAAAGTAAATGGCAAACTCGCGCTTCAGCTCTCCCGAAGCCTGCCTCTCTTTGGGAGTGGGAAGCGCTGCTGCGTTGGCGACATGGGACGCATAGCCAAGCATACTGTCGCCAATGTACTGCGCAGCATCCGCACTGGCTGCCTCCAGACTGTCCTTGCCCGTGTGGTACCAGCCACGCCGTTCGTAGAATGCCACATCGATGCCTGGCCATGCTTGCGAGTAGACGGCAAAGTCTGTTCCACTGGATCAGGTTTAGTCAGACATGTATGCAAATGTACGCTCTGTACCACACATACTCACCTGGGGATGAGGCCCATGGCAAACATGTCGTTTCCGGCCACATTGCCATGTGTCTGCGCCATTGCTTCTGCCCAAGGCGCAATAACTTGAGGACCGGTAGCCTGAAAAATGAGCGGCTTGCCAGCCGCACCACCAGCCTCTGGAGCGCATGTTAGCGCGGCATAGGAGGTAGCACCGCCGCATGCTTGCTCACCAAAGTTGACAAACGCCCGCACGTCCTTGGCCCACGGATGCTGCATAAACGCCTTGCCGCCCAACAGGCCCATCTCCTCGCCATTGTTGATTAGAAACGTCAGCCCGTAGCGCGTTTGCGGACGATGAATCAGCGCTCGAATGGTCTAGTGATACGAATGGCGCCATTAGCGGCCGACGCACGGCGTTACACCAGCCGTATGTCGTACCTCAAGCATGGTGGCGACAGAAATGCCATCATCGAACGCTCCGTAGCTGGTGTGCACAGAATCTGCGCATGCGCGCATGCACGTGCATCAGACGCCCGTCCAGCGCCAGTTCACGGCCGCCGTGCGAGACCCACTTACCGTAGTGGGAGGAAAGGAGAATCGATTCGTTGCTCTGCGTGCCAGGCAGACGCAGGATCAAGTTCTGGTCATGGTAGAACATGCCCATACTCTCGAGCACCGCTGCGTTGCTGACATTGCGCAGGTCGCGTGTTTCGTTGGAAAACTTGAACTCGGAAAAGTAAACGTCGCCACTGCTGTTGGTGAATTCGGCCGGGCGGCCCATGGCCACAGCCTGGTCACGAAGACGCAGCAGCTCATCGATCAGGTACTGGCGGATGCGATCGTTGTCGCGCGAGTTTTGCGGATGCGGACGAAGAGTCAGCTGCTCCAGATGCTGCCATGCCGCCTGTCCAGATACGTGCGGCGCATCCGCATCGACAGGTCGTGCTGGCGGCAGGTAGTGACGCATCGACTGCGCCACAAAAAAGGCGCCCAGGTAAACGGCCAACAGCGTCAACAGCACTGCAACCGCGCGATAGGAAAGCGCTGCGCGACGACTGCCCTGAAGCGGATCAAGGTGCGGCAGCGGTAGCGGTGTTGTACGGCGACCATCCAGCAACGACCGTGCTTCGTTCACTGGCCGGTCGTCTGCGTCGCGCTTTGCCAACGAAGCCGCTGCACTTTGTGCGGCCGTGGTGCCCTGCGACATGCTGTTTGTGGCGGTCTACAAGGTGTACCTGTCCGTCTGGGGTTACAGTCGATGGGAAAAGAGAGAAGGCAACGTTTTACCAGTGTAGCACCTCTGTTTTAGGTTAATAATGGTTGGCAAACAAGTGGATTATAGATCGTGTGCTGGTGGAGAGTAGAGAAGCGTCGAAGCAAGCGCCTACTCGTAGTGCACGCAACCCAACGGCAGCGCAAGCTATGCGCCGTACGATAGACGCCTGGGGCCATTGCCTTGTCGGGCCACACCGTAGACCAGCGAGGCCTATGTGCAGGATGGGTGATGCGGACGTACCTTTAAGGCATTCGGTGCTAGCGGACCAGCATCGCAAGCGGCTACAGCGCATAGTCGACTATGCCGCTTACGGTCCAGGCGTTCCGGACCAAGCACATGCCGCCAATGTGGCACCATTTGCCCCGTACAGCACGGTGCGCCTGGGCGCTATTCCACCCAGACGCCAAGATACTACGACAGCAGCAACAGCAGAGCAGCAGCAGAGCAACAACGGCAACAGCAGCCCGTGGCATCGACGGCCGAACCAGACGACCAGACACATGTCCAGCCGACGCTCCCATGACGGCACCGTTGCGTCATCCTTCTCCTTGCGTAGTCGTCGCCATGTAAGCCCTACGGAGATTGTTTACGTGCACTACCATGTGGCCGCCGCAGCGACAAGCGTATACACACCTCTGTTGCGCGTACCAAAGGCCACGCTCCTGGGATACAGCGGCCAAGCATACGCTCCTTTTCGTCTATCCCCTTCTTGGCATGACATCATTGCCTATGATGAACATAATGCCAACCAGCCATCGTGCCTTTAGCGACTAATGGCCGAAAGGCATTACCTGCCAGACCAGTAACATGGCCAACGTCGCACTTGGACGACCGCTTTGCGCCATAGTGACGACGAGAAGCGGTGTTTTTTTGGTGCGTCATCATCACAGAGTACATGGCCATGGCGCAGTGCCTATTCGTAGCCACCCTGTGTGTGCTCATGAGCGTCAGCCGACCGAGTCTGGCGGCCGTACCACCACGGCGCTATTTCTGCCTGAGCAGCGTACTACGGATGTGCCACCCGGTGGAAAAGGTTGACGGTCAGCGTGGCCATGCCTACCGACCGCCGGGCAATGTTGGTTTGACCAAAGGCCCCGATCCGCTGGCGGAGCGCATGTTGCTACGATTCGTTTCATCTGAACACTTGTGCCATCCGCCTGGTCCGCTTCTGGCCTCTACACTCGGTCTGTAAGTCGTCTGCCGTCACTTGACGTTGTGGTCGGCATCCTAGACCGGGCGGTGCTTTGCCAGCGAATCAGCCGTGCCAGTGGGAGTGGCCAGCGCGCGCGCGCGCTGGCGCACGTTCCGCATGCGGCATCGGCTGGTCCCTATACGTTATCGGAGTGCCAATGCGTTTATGACCACATGAGCGGGAGCGTGCACCTTTGGCGAGGGCTGTGTCCCCACGCGGCCTACTTCAAACGCTACGGCCGCTTATGGCGCCTACGCGCGCAACGCGGTCGCCGGGGGCGTACATGCACACTGGTGGCCGCATGCCCACGCGGGTGGCCACGCGGCATAGTCGCCATGCGCCACGGCAATGAACAGAGGGCGACACGCAGGTCAGGGATGCTACGCCTGCGGGTGGACCAGCCAGTCCGCCAGCTGGCCATCCACTTTGGGTTTGCGGCGTACCCGTACCCCGACCACCCTGGCGCGACAAAGGCGTGGCTTAGTTGGTACAGCGCCGCTTGGCCGGGGATAGAGCCGTGCTACGACGGCTGCTGCTGCTGCTGCTGCTGCTGCTGCTGCTGCTGCTACGGCTGCTTACTGTCGCTGCGGCGGCTGCACTGACGTGGCCGCGTGCTGTCGTCACGATGACCGCGTACATTGTCACGCGCCCACTCACCTCCGACATGCTTTACCCACACACAAGCCACAAGGAGATCTTCAAGTAGTAACTGCAGCTGTAACAATAGTAGTAGTAGTAGTAGTAGCAGCAGCAGCAGCAGCAGCAGCAGTAGTAGTAGTAGTAGCCGTAGCAATGATGCCGAATAAACGTATGGCCGCCATCTCCATGCTGGTGACTGCCACACAGTGCATCGGCATCCTTGTCCCACTCATTGCAGAGAGAGAGCGAGAGAGCGAGAGCGAGAGCGAGAGCCAAGGGGGACCGGGGCCCGCGCGATCGTATTCAGCCGCACTCTTTTGCTCGCTTGCTTCCTTTTGCTCGTTTGCCCCTTACTCGCCAGCGACCAAACGAAAATACCAGCGCGCGGCGCCACGCGCCATGCTCGCCTTACTCGTCCGCTTTGCCCTTCTTGCTCGCACATGGGTACACCTACGTACTTTGCCATCCATCAAGGTAGCGTGTACGAGCCGCCGTCGCCTGTGCGCCTGAAATACGACCGCATATTCCCGCCCGCAGCCCGCATCCGCCGGCTTGCTCTCTCATCAATCTTTATCTACTACCACTTTTGTACCTTGACATTATCTCCTCCTACACGGCCACCACCATCCTACGTGGCGCTCGCACCCCACCGAGCACCCTTTGCACCGTGAGCGTTGCCAACGTTGCCCTGTTTGTCCGGTCGTCACCGGCGGTCCTCTTGCGTTTTGTTTGCCGCCGGCTATCGACTCGTCACGGCGCTACGACAGCACGCGCACGCGCGCCTGGTTTCACCTGTTGGCACTGTTGGCCGTTGCTATTCCTTATCCCCGCGGTCGGCGGCGTGTCTATCTGTGCCGCCCCTCGGTCCCACCCTTTTATCGGCCCTTGTTGGTAAGTGGCGTGTATGGCGCACGCGCAAACGGCGCCCTCCCCATGGACAGTGCATGGCGCGTGGTCTGCTTGCATCGACAGGTCGACAGGTTTCGGTGCCATGGTCCGCTGGCATCTAGGCGGACGAACCGCGTTCTTTTCTGGGGCCGGACCACGGTTGATGTTGCCTCGCGAGTTCAAGTGCAGGCAGAGGTTGCTTGGGTTGGCGGACGTGGCAATGCAGCTCGCAACGGTGTTGCAAGCGATGCGGACTAACGGACACGCTTGTACTCACGCGCGCGCCCATCCACGCGCATCCTTTTGGCGGCGATGGCAGCAGCAGCGATAGTGATGGCAGCGGCGGTTACGACAAGAGTGCTGCCGCGATGATAAACACACGCACGCCCACACGCACGCGCATACGCGCGCATGTCGATGGCGGGAGTGTGAGCGCGCATCGTTTTGTCTCGTGTGGTTTGAGGGTAGATCCTGACGAGAAAAGGCCGGCGGACGGATAGAGAAGCGTGGCGATGGCGACCATGGTCTGCGCCACTATGGCCTAGGGCCTGCGCGCGCAAACGTTTGTACCGCTGCGTGCCCCTGCTCTGGTTGCAGGCCAGGGCATGGCCATCGGTCCTACCGCAGCTGCCAAATGACCAGCACATATTTGGTCAATGAGTGCAAGCTGCTATCCATGCGTGGCCTGCTGCTGCTGCTGCTGCTGCTCATGGGCGACCAGTGACTTGTCCCTTTTCGTCCGCGAATCGCAAAGCACGCGCCATCGTATGACATCATCGCCGCGTACTCCCATGCTCTTGCGCGTGCTGCTGCTATCATGGCCGCCATCGGCGCGTGGCTGCATCATCCATGATGCTGATGGTTGTGCCATGACGTGGTAATGATGGCGGCATTCGCCGACCGTGTGTGTGCGTATGTGTGTGTGTGCTTACAGGGCAAACGTGCTGCGCGTACTACCTTTCGTATGCCAATGTCGAGCGGTTATTAGCATCGCACTGTAACACACGCGCGCACATTGGATCCATCTACGCCATTGTCCTTTGAAAAAGTAGCCGTGGCCTATTCGCTTCTGGCTCTTTCTCCCTCTCTATCTCTATTCTTTCGCTACACTTGACCGCAACAATTGCCGGCTCTGGTGGACGGTTGCATTCTTTCTGTCCTTTTCATCCCTACGTGCATCCTCACACTGGGTCACAGCAGGCTATGCACGGTTGCTGTGGTGGCTACTCCTGTTGTTGCTGCTGCTGCCTGACGCTTGGCTGCTTGTACACTTGCATCCACCTAGGGTCACAGTGGCGGTGACAGTCTTTCTCAGTGGTGATAATTCGTCAGCATTAGCGGCGCTGGTGGGTGTGCGTGGGTGGATGTGCTTTGGTATGTGTTGCGTGTTGATGCTGCCAAAATACTGATGCTGTGGCCAAGGCGAAACTTCACTGCCAAATGGCACATCCAACGCTTTAAAACACGGTCGTGGCATAAGCGCATCTCCCTGGCCTTTGCGTATTTTACTAACAACCTGTCATGGGCGGCGCTAGTTTCTGCACGTACGCACTTTTGCGCGCCATCTCCATTGCCCTCTTTGGCACTACATTTCTTTACTGGCCACGGTTTTGTGTACACTGGACTGGCAAGGTGAGAATGATCCCGAGGCGAAACGGGTGGCACAAATTGTCCGCTTGTCCGTGTGCGTTGCCAAAGGCTGCTGGTCGTGCTGGTACACCCCTCAGCATGAATGCATGCGATCGATGTTGCTACGTGACGCGCCAACCTTTTTGGCTGGCCATGTCCCTCATTGGCAAGTGCCACGAATGCGCTTGGAGTGGATGGCGGTTCAATAAGCCACGCGATGCATTGCAGGCAGGATGCGAACGGGCGTCTGTGATGTTGGCCTAGGTGCTGTAACAGGGTCTCGCATGGGCCTAGTTTGGTTGGTCTGGTGACTAGGGCAGGAGGTGAAAGTTGGCCATGGCGGCCCAAAGACGATGCTGTTGCTGCTGCTGCTGCTGCTACTACCTCGAGGGGCATCCAACCTCTGAAGAAGGGCATATGGTAGCGTTCGCCTTGACTTTCTCGACCATATCACGTACACCCACATGCGTGTTTGGCCGTGTACCCGTACGCCCTTGCTTGCGTTCGGCCTCGACTGCCCATTGGCGTGTTGGCAGTTATTTCTGCGTCCATGTCTCATTGCTGGGCCTTGTAGCAATACGACTAGTACCAGTGAGTCTGATACGCTGTCGCAGCAGGCTACCTTGAACATTGGCAAGGTGGCGGACATTTGGCCGCACACCATTGCTTATGCCACCAGGTCCTTGGCATGGCCGCGGTGTGTAGGACGACATGCGGTGTTTGTAACGTTGCCTTGTCGTCCGCCACCAACAGCGCCACTACCACCTTCGCTATCATCATCATCATCATCATCATCATCGTTGCCATCTTTGCCCTGTGGCAAATATACACAACATCGCTTGTGGTAGCTAGCTAACCTGGCCTCAGCCGCATTTCTCTCTCGCTCGCAACATTTTCGTAGCCTTTTTATGTGTGCAAACCGTCTCCGACCTGTTTGTCGTCGTCGGTTCTCGCTACGTGGCCGTTCCCTGCTACTGTGACCATCTGCAGGCTGCTCTGTGTCGGCTACCGTGCTGAATAGCATCATTGCTGCTTCTTGCTCAAGGTAAGTGTGGCAGACTATTTCGGTGGCGTCCCCCTGCGTGCCTGCGTCCTCGGGCGCGCGCGCATGGTCTCATTTGATCCTTCCACTTGTGGCATGTATCGTGCGCGCGCGCTGATGCCTTTCTTTGGTATCTCGTCTTACCCGCGCACCTCCCGCTTTTGTCTGGTTCATCCAGCGCATCTTTACCTTGTCCAGCGCAACATCCCCTGGCTTAGGCCATCCTAGTCGTTGCTTCTCTTTTCTACGAGCGCCGCCGCATTTGTAACCCTGCCTACCTGCCCTCTGCTGCCCTCTTTCTTGCCCCCCTCTCTCTCTCTCTCTCTTCCTCCCTCTCCTGCCTATCACCACGGCCAGTTGCGCTGCGTGTCTCTGGTCTGCTCGCCCTCTAATTACTCTCTACTACTACTACTACCACTACTACATCCTTTGCCGCTCCCCGTGTCCTCTCCTCCGCCCACCTTGGGCGTGTTTCTGTTGCCTACCCCTCTCCGCCTTTCTACCTTTTGCCCAAGACCCTATCTCCTTCTCTCTCCTCCACCCTTTCGCCGACTGTTCAACAACAGTCTTGTTCTCTGGCGCGCGCGCACACACGTACTGCTCTCTCCATTCCTTTGCCCACGCTCACCTGCGGTCGCTCGAGTCTAACGACTGTCTGACTCGTGGTCTACATTGTCTGCGACTTGCGTTCATTGGAGCTCGTGTTGGCTGTACTGGCCTGCATCCGCACGAACTGGGCCATCGTTAACGCCCACCCATTTCCCTGCGCCACCTCTCGCTTCCTTACACGGCCGCTGCGCTGCGCTGCACGGCCTGTCTTTTTCTGTATCGAACCCACCGCTGGCTTGCGTGGCTCGACCCGCCATCGACGCTTTTCCGTAGTTTTGCAACCGCTGCAGTGTGCTTGCTGCTCACCTCGAACCTGCAAACGACGACAAACCTGTCCGTGGACCGCCCGGTAGCGTCTCCACCAGACTGTTCTCGTCGCTTTGCATCCACGACGGTGTTCTACTTGCCGCTACTTGCCGCTACTTGCTACTACTTGCTGTCTTGGCCACGACATTTGGTCGGCGCACCACCCTTGCTTGTCCAGCAACAAGCGTACATCTATTTATCGTCACCACCGCCCAACGGCCTGTGCCCTAGTCACATACACACACACACGCGATCCTTGCCTGGTTCTAGCTGCTCACAGCATATCTCAGCGTAGTTTTATCTGCGTCGGATTGGCTTGCACTCATCCTTGTACCTGTGTGTGGGTGTGTTTTTGCCTGTAGACGAGTGCAACCAAGCACGACGGTTCCTCTCTCTTTTCCACGTCCGACAAAAGGTAAGGCCGTTATCGCCGCTCTAATAACGCCGCTGCTGCTGACCATACAAGTAGCTAGTGCTTACGGTCCGTCCGGTCCACCTACCCTTGCTCTCACTCTCTCCTACCCTACTCTACCCTACCGTGCAAGCTGCTAGGTCTGGTCGCTACGACGTCTTTTTTTGCGTCTGTATCTTGTTACTCTCCGTTCTCCTATCTTTGCGTGCACTACTGTCTGTAGTCACCGCAGAGAAAGGTCGATTTCACCGTTATTACGCACCGTATCCTCGCTCAAGACCAACTACTAGAGCGCAAGATGGATCCTGCCAAGCCATCGCCATCTGCATCTGCGATGCCGTCGGGCGTATCCTTGGCTGCGTCACTTCCACCTTCCTCGCATGCTATGATGGTTGTGGACGCCATGAACACTGCCGTTGCCATCTCGGCCGGCGCTGGCATCACCGATCAGGCGGCCACAGTACAGCTGGCCAACGTGCTCTTTGCCAGCCGCAGCAGTCCGAGTCATCCTGAGGCAATAGTGCATCATCCGGACGTATCGCAGGCGCAGTTGATGGGCCAGCAGGAGATGATGGCTGCGGCGGCTGCGGCTGCTGCTGCCGCTCAGATGGGCAACTCGCCATACATGAACGACCCGGCGGCTGCGGCGGCTGCCGTCCAGGCATTCTCGGCGGCTCTCACGCCTATGCCTGATGCCATGAGTGCACCGTTGATGCTGCCTGGAAGCACGCCCGTGGGCCCTGAGGCCGTCAACAATTCGGTCACTGCTGCTGCTGCGGTGCAGAATGCCATGTTCACCAATGCTGCACTGGCGGCAGCGGCGGCGGCTGGACTGCCTGGTCATCCAGCTGGTCCGTCGGTCATGGATCCGCTCAAGACTATGTTCATGACATCGGCCGGCATGATTAGCATGCCGGTGGATACTTCGTCTCAGGTAAGCAGCGGGTGGAGGAAAGAGGATGGTGATGCGCAAAGGTGGGCCTGTGCGGTGAGTCGGTCAGGAGTACATTGTAGCGTATTGGATCGTCTTTTCTCGAGTAAGATGGCGGTCTGAAGACGCATGGGCAACGCTTTTGCGCTCGAGTGTGCAAGGAAAAGAGCAGCCGGCGGCAGATGAAGGCAGAGGCGAGGACGATGGTCGGATGATGGTCGACGTCTTAAAAGGCTTATGCCGAGCGGAAAGGCCCATGCGGCTATACGTTTACGTCGTTGCTACTTGTACGTCACACGCTTGTGCGGCAGCATGCAGCTATGGCAGTGCTGGCCAGGCACATGGTCAGCCGTTGCCGTAAACGTCTAGTCCTACACGTTGTCCACCGTAAAAGGGTACCGTTGGTACTTGCGCATGATCAACGTTGCCGTGGCCATAGATGGTCACAGGCTAGGCATCCTCAGGGATCGCCGAAAGCGTCAATGGCAAGACCCTGTGCAAGCTGGTCTAGGCCAATTGTGTGTGTGTGTACGCACATCGCAAGCCAAGATTGTGCTCGGCGCATTGGCCTGCGAGGTCAGCATGCTGTGCTGCAAATGCAGATCAAACAGATTGCGATCCTTTCATGGTTGGACGCTAGCGTAGCGGGCAATCTCGTGGCCCGCTGATGCTAGCTCTTTTTGCATGCGGCGATTTGAGCGGCGTGTTTTCATGGTCTCTACCGAGGCAACATGTGCTAACGTTGCGGTTGTGGCAGGGAGTCCAGCCGTCCAAAGTTGATTTGTCGCGTCCAACCTCGACGGTGCCACTGCAGAGTGCGCCAACCGGTCGAGTGCGTCGCGAGGCTCAAGCTCAAGCGCGCACGGGTCGCTCACGAAGCCTGACCAGCTTCCAGCGTCCGGGTGCTCAGACGCCGCGACGGACGCCGCCTGCATCGTCGCTCACGCTGCATCATCGCCAGTGGTCTGACGGCGGTGCGCACAATGTGCCGCCTCGTCCGCACTCGGCACATCCTGACCTGGTCGACATTCAGGCGGCCTTTTTTGCGCCAGGTGCCACCCACACGTCGCTGACCATGGCGTCGCAGGACGCGCTGCAGCATATGGCGCAGCTGTCTAGTCCGTTCCCGTCGGCCGCTGGCAGCGATGCCGGTCACGCGTCGACGGACGTGGCGTCCACGCCCAGTGGCCATGCTACCCCCGCGCCACTGCGCGTGATCACCTCCAAGCTGATGCAGGGCATGGCGCCCAGTAGCAGCGGCTACCTGAGCAGTGGCGGCGAAAGTGAGTATCTTGCCGCGCGCTCTCCTCTAGCATCCCCCCACTAACGCGTCTGCCTGACTCAGGCGCACCCACTTCGGCAGAAGTTGATTCGCCACTCAACACGTTTGCCAATGGCGGCCGCATGCACGCGCGTTCAGACGCTGAAGCAAGTGCAACCGGTCGCTGCACGTGTCGCTGGACCAACTGCAGCGACGTGTTCCTTTCGCTGGAGGATTTGATTCATCACGTTGGCCAAGTACATATTGGCAGTGGCAAGGTAGGTGATGATGGTACGGCTCTTGGTTGGCGTAGACCTATGCTCATACTGCTGCTACTGCTGCCCGAATCAGCCTGGTTATGTTTGCGAATGGGAAGGTTGCACGCGCGGCGATAAGCCGTTCACCAAGCGACACAAGATGTACAACCATTTGCGCACGCACACAGGCGAGCGGCCGTACCAGTGTACTATCGAAGGCTGCGGCAAGCGGTTTTCGCGGCCCGACTCGCTTTCCACGCATGTCAAGACGCACAGCAACGTGCGTCCATTCCACTGTCGCTACAAGAGCTGCGGCAAATCGTACTATCACTCGCGATCGCTGCGCAAGCATGAGCGCACGCACGAGCTGCTTGGCGATCTCACCAATGGCAGCGCTAGCAGCGAGTCGCCGGCCGTGAGCATGTCGAGCTCGCTTGCTCATTCGTTACAGACGCCGGCTACGCCTGCTAGTGCAGGTCCGCTAACGCTACAGACGGGCGTCAGTGCTGGAGCTGGCTATGGCATGCCAAATTCGTTTGCAGTCGCATCGACACTGCAGCAAGCACCGCTATCCGCGGTCGAGCACCGGCCGGCAGCGCATCCGTTCTCCATGAGCGGTCCTAGCAGCGCCTTTGCCACCTCGCAGCCGCCCAACCTGATGGTGCCGGTTGTCAATACGATGAGCGCGTCGCTGCTGTCGCCGCCAACGCCGCAGGAGCAAGCGGCTTCGACGGCGCCACCAGCCGTGTCGTCAGCGATGCTGGACGGTTCCATCACGGCTGCCGCTGCTGCCCGTTCGTTGCTGACTCACCCGGCTGCTGCGGCTGCGGCTGCGGCTGCGGCTGCCATGACGGCCGGACCTACAAGCGCACAATGCCAGCCGAATCTACTGCTGGGTCCGCGGTCTGCGCCTCTGGCTCTGTCGAATGCTGGCAGCCTAGCAGGCGTGGGCAATCCGCTGTTTGCGCCTCACGCGTCTACGCTGGCGGCCGTTACAGCCGGACTAACGCTGGACGTGGGCCAACATCCGCTGGGCGCCCACCCTATGCCGGTCGGCATGTTTGGCAACTCTGCACTGGCCGGCAACCCGTTTGGCGCTTGCCGACCAAACAAGCTGCTTTCTAGCGCCAACCTGCCAAGCATGCCCATTGCAACGACCGCCAGCGGCGATGCCACTACGCAGCCGGCTCTTTAGCTGCGTTTATGGCCGCCTTTGCGCTCATCACGTTACAGTCGTCCATCCTAGACTGTGATGCTAGCTATAGTTGTGGCAGTGGCGCTGTCTGTCTGCCAGTCTGTCGGCCGCCACACCGCCGCCTTTTTGTCGCGTCGGTACCGCCTGCCCGCCGTGCAAGCCCGCTCCTTTGGCGTGCGCACGTTTGCATTCGTCTCCTTTTTATTCGCCTCTGCTCCCTGTGCAGTGGATCGTCTTTGTCCTTTGTTGCTCTTGCTGTTGCCACGCGCTGCTTTCACGCTGTTCGGCC
>KZ992548.1:0-32410 GCA_003614735.1 Thamnocephalis sphaerospora | reverse complement strand
CACGACTGCTCATGATTGTCCGCTCGGCCATTGCTGCTCTGGCTATGGTATGTACAGACCTGGTGGGATGATACCAGTGCTAGCGGGCTAACGACGGTCTATTTATGTTGTACACGCTAGACGATTCCCACCCTGGCCAGTCTTATTGCGTTTATCGTCTATGCTGCCACTGGAAACGAGCTTACCCCGGGTGCTGTCTTTGCCTCGCTGGCTCTGTTCAACTCTGTTCGTGTGCCCATCATGGTCTACCCGATGGTGTTGGCGCTCTATGTGGACGCCAAGGTGTCTCTGGAGCGTATTCGTGATTACCTGCTGGCCGAGGAACTGGATAACGTGGCTGTGACGGATATGGATGCCGAGAATGCCATCAACATCGATAATGGCACGTTTGCATGGGAGACGGCACCGCCGGCTGAGGTTACCAAGGCTAGCAAAAAGGCGGAAAAGAAGCGTCGCAAGAGTAAAAAGTGGCGCAAGAAGAAGACCAAGGATGCTGTGGATACCGCTAGCAGCAGCAGTCCTCCGTCTACTCGGCAGACTGATTCGGCTTCGGCTTCGGCTGCCGCTTCGGTTGCGGTGGAGGCATCTGATCAGCCGCTGCGTGCAAGTCTACGCAACATCAACCTACAGATCCCACGTGGCTCATTGGTCGCGGTGGTTGGATCGGTGGGCAGTGGCAAGAGCTCGCTGCTGAATGCGTTGGTGGGCGAGATGAAGTGTCTAGAGGGCAGCGTGGTCTTTGGCGGCTCCGTTGGCTACTGCCCGCAGACGGCGTGGATTCAAAATGCAACCGTGCGCGACAATATCACGTTTGGCCTGCCCTACGACGAGGCCAAGTATCGTGCTGTCATTCGCGACTGTGCGCTGGAACGCGATCTGGATATTCTTCCTGGTAGGTGCAGTTGGCGTTGACACTGATCGCACTCGCAAGTGCTTTGACTAATCGTTGCTCGCATGTCCTCACGCAGATGGCGACTTTACCGAGATTGGAGAGCGCGGTATCAACCTGTCTGGCGGTCAAAAACAGCGACTCAATATTGCTCGTGCCGTCTACTTTGGCGCCGACATCATTCTTCTGGTAAGCAACCGGGTATATAGGATGAGTTGTTGGGTTGTCGCTAACACCGTCATTGCTGGCTAGGATGACCCGCTTAGCGCTGTGGATGCGCATGTGGCACGTCATCTCTTTGAGCGCTGCATTCAGGGCGCACTTGCCAATCGCACGCGTGTCCTGGTGACCCATCAGCTGCACTTTGTTCGCCACGCCGACTACGTGCTGTACATGGAGAATGGCGAGATTAAGCAGCAGGGCAGCTTTGAGCAGTTGTCAAAGGAGAGTGGTGCCTTTGCACAGTTGATCAGCGAGTATGGCGGCGCTGATGACGAAAAGACGAGCGACGACGAGGATGCGTCAGGCGGCTCGGGTGACGATACCGACATTGAGGAGGAAAAGAAGAAGCCGGCCAAGACCTCTGGACAGGCGTTGATGACGGTGGAGGAGCGGGCGACAGGCGCAGTTGCTGCAGCCGTGTACAAGTCGTACATTCGTGCCGGAGGCGGCTGGAAGACGGTTACACCGCTTGTGACGATGCTGGTTCTTTCACAGCTGACGCGCGTTGGGTAAGCGACGACGAGCGTAGGTGCGATGCTTGACGCTAGCGCTTACCATGCGATTCGACCCGCAATGCAGCAACGATCTCTGGCTCTCGTGGTGGTCGGGCGACGAGCTCCATCTCAGCATGGGCCAGTACATGGGCGTGTATGCCGGCTGGGGCGTTGCCCAGATGGTGGCTGGTATTCTGTTTGGCATTTCGCTTGCCTACCTGTGCGCACGCGCATCAAAGACGCTGCACGACGACGCCATCAACAATGTGTTCCGCGCGCCCATGTCCTTTTTCGACACCACGCCGCTGGGCCGCATCATCAACCGGTTCAGCAAGGATATGGACTCGGTGGACAACCAGCTGATCGAGGCGCTTCGCATGTTCACATCCACGCTGGCCATCACGGCAGCCACGTTTTTGATGATATGCGTGGTGTTTCCCATTTTCCTCGCGCCTCTGGTGCCGCTACTGTGCCTCTACTACTACTTCCAGCTCTTTTACCGTGCAACGTCGCGCGAACTGAAGCGCATCGATTCGGTGACACGTTCGCCGCTGTACGCTCACTTTGGCGAGACGCTCACTGGACTGGCCACCATCCGCGCTTATCGCGAGCAGAACCGGTTTATTGGCGAAAATGAGCAACTGATGGACACCACCAACCGCCCGTACTATCTCAGCTTCACCATTCAGCGCTGGCTGGGTATGCGTCTGGAGGCCATCGCCAACATTCTTACGTTCTTTGTCAGCATCTTTACGGTAATCAGCCGCACTTCAGTGAGCCCAGGCCTCATTGGTCTGGTCATGTCCTACTCGCTGCAGGTGACCGGCACGCTCAACTGGTGTGTGCGTCAAGGTAAGCTGGCGCGCCATTACTGTGCTATGGTTCTGCATTGCCCTGTATTAACTCGTCGTGCACACGCTGTGTAGCGGCCGAGGTCGAAGTCAACATGAACGCCGTAGAGCGTCTAGAATACTATGCGCAGGAGCTGGACCAAGAAGCGCCCGCCGTGCTGCCGGACAACCGCCCCGATGAGCGCTGGCCGTCTCGCGGTGCCATCGAAATCAACCAGCTGGAGCTGGCCTATCGCAAGGGACTGCCAAACGTGCTCCATGGCGTGTCGGCCTCTATCCGCGGTGGCGAAAAGATTGGCGTGGTTGGACGCACCGGTGCGGGCAAGTCATCCATCATGGTTGCGCTGTTCCGCCTTGTCGAAGTATCTGGTGGCTCGATCAGCATCGATGGCGTCGACATCTCGAGTCTTGGTCTTCGGGACCTTCGCTCGCGTCTTGCCATTATTCCACAGGGTACGTGCACGCACTCTGTCGACCGATTGACGCAGAACATATGCTAACACTGCACATTCAGATCCGACGCTCTTCCACGGTACGGTGCGCAGCAATCTGGACCCGTTCAGCCGCTACACCGACCAGGAGCTGTGGGATGCACTAGACCGCGCCGACATGAAGACCTATGTGGCCGGCCTTGCCGACGGCCTGGATGCTGAGGTGTCGGAAGGCGGTGAAAACTTTTCCGCCGGCCAGCGCCAGCTGGTCTGCCTTGCACGTGCCATCCTGGTACATGCTCGTATCCTAATTATGGACGAAGCGACGGCATCGGTCGACATGCGTACAGATGCTTTGTTGCAAAAGGCCATTCGCGAGGACTTTGCCGGCTGCACTATTCTGACGATTGCACACCGGCTGAACACGGTGATCGACTATGATCGGTGAGTACTGCCAGCGACACACCGGTTCCAGCGAGCATCGACTTATCCTTGCTGCTTCCATTCCATCCGCGTAGCATTATGGTCCTCGACAATGGACGAATCACCGAGTTTGACTCGCCCAAGCGCCTGCTGGAAAACGAGAATGGCATGCTCTACTCGATGGTTGCCGAGACGGGCCCGACCAATGCCGCGCTGCTCAAGTCGCTGGCGAAGGAGTGATACGCACGTCACCCCCACACATTATTATTCTATTATCATTAGTATAGCATATCTGAAAATTGTTTAAGTAGCGAATACACCAATACAAGTATTTGTGCCCAGCTAGCGAGTGAGAAAAGATGCTGTTACGTGTAGATGTATTGCTAGAATCAGCGCTGACCGCGCAAGGTGCTAAGAATGGAGTGCATCCAATCATGCATCTGCGACGATACGGTAGCATTTTGCTTCTGCTTGATGGTCGGCTTCGAGTGGCAGATATGGCTTGTGTAGTCAACTACAGTAAATGTGCCCCTGTAACCATAGAGTGTTGCAGTCGGAGACGATTCTTGCTGGGCGTTCCTGGGTATATCCAACTTGGCATCGTTCCTTGGATTGTACTTGATTGCATCTTCAAGACTATTGCGCATCTGGATGGGCGAGTACAGATGGTTCACCTCGGTGCCATCGCTTAGGCTTAATACAGTGTTCTCGTTAGCGACGAGCAGATCACGGGATACAGTTGGCGGGGCCCTGCTGACTTTTATCCTGCGCGCCCACCTCTCTCTCAGCGATATGCCTTCTACGCTGTCTACTATCTCTACCAGGACTATTGTAGGTGCCGAGTAGGAATCTAGCGTTTCACGGCTAGAAGACCACAAGATAAATCTGTTGTCATCGACGCGCTGCAATAGAATAGAGCCGCCATACTTGTAGTGCATTTTCACTACTATGACTGCCTTTTCCTGGAGTAGCGCTGTTTGGCCGGACGTAATCTGCTGTGATGTATAGGTGGTCATGGCGATGCGAACAGTGCCTTTGATATTACCTATCCGAATGATGCACGCGCTGTCTGCCGCAACCCGCTGGATATAGTCTCTGCTGCAGTCGCCTGGAATCTCCATGCGGTGAGTTTCATTCTTAAGATGACACACAAGCTTGAACTGTTGCTCAATTTCGATAGCATTCATATAGCGGCACACAAGCCAGTTTCCATACATTTCCACGTCGCGTATTTGCCATTTGCCCTTGGCAATGACGTTTGGTGGTTTGTGGAGCGCATCCAGATCCCAAACGTAAAGAGAATGGCAGCCAATGGATGTTGACCATGTTGTGATGGCCAAATACCTATCCGACTGCCATTTGTTGCCCGAGACACCCATATGCTCCACGTCTATGCCATCCCAGCACGGTTGCTCCAAAAGCCACATGGGATACTGCTGCGAAGCTGTTAGCCACTGTGATGCGACTTTTACATTGCGTGCCGAAGAGCTGCAAGGAACGTATGGAATGCTTTGAATACGAGTGCCAGTCGGGCGAATATTGGCTACACTAGTGAGTTGATGAGATGTGTAGTGGCCATGATGTAAACGGTGCTCAAAGGCATGGCGCTTGAGGCAAGCATCAAGCCAACAAATTGGCGCGCTGCCGCCCTCGCTTGACGATTTGTTGGTAGCCTGGCTAGCTAACATCCTGGCTTCGTACGTCCGCCTGTACTGGTGTAGCCATTCCTGCTCGGCGTCGTCAAACTGTAAAAACTCTAGCTTGAAGTGCTGGCGCCACAATGTCTGTCGCAAAGCTACGCGGCTTTTCCACCCTTCGGAGACCCGAGCTAGCGCAAGTAGAGTGTCATCGTCTAATAGATTAAATATAAGATCAAGAATCTCGTTTGGTATGTGCTTCATAGTGGCGCAAGTAAAAAGACGAGTGCGCGACAAAGCCACACCAAAAATGCAACCAGTCCAATGGCGCCGTTCGAGGCGAGAGACGAGCGTAACGCAGAAATGGTTTAGGAGATGATGCAAGCGAAAGAGGTGAGGTTTGATGCTTTATCCCCGGTGTCTGCTTGGTGATAGCGGCTTAAATAGCAGAGGGGGTGCGTGCAAAGATCCAGGGGGGGGCTGTCGGATGCGTGTCCTAGAAGAACAGCACAATCGCGTGCCTCGCGGCGTTGCCAGCGCACTATACGGCACCATCACTGATACTGCGGCCTTGTACATGCATAGATAGTTCAGGGGGGTTCGATGGAGACAGTATCTTGCATTTATAATGCAGCGTCATTATTGTGGCCTCATACTGCAGTACGGTGGTGTGTGTTGGGCACCCCCGTGTTGCAAAGGTCACGATAGCGTAAGGAATGGTAGCTACACAAGTTTGCATTGCTTCAAACCGGCTGGCAGCGTCGGCAGGAAGCGGTGAGCTCCGTTCTTTCTATGCGTGGTACATGAGACGGACACTGCTGTGGTATGCGCACACATGGCCATCTAGATGGGCAACGGGCATATTGAGCGAGAGTGAGCTATAGATTGAAGCAGCAGTAGCATGCAACGACGGATAGCTATTTCCTATATTATAGAGCTGCGCCGGCGGTACCAACACAAAACACAAGCGCAGATGCATGGGCATTCGATGAGATAATAGGCCAAAAATGACAAGCGGTACTGCATTACGCATACGTTACGGGCGTGATGGCGTTCTTCACAGGTGCAAGGCAACTCTGGACTTGAACGAGGGTGCCGAGGAAGAAGCGGTGGAGCCCGAATTACGTCTGGACGGCTCTGCACTCTTCAGGGTGAACGTGCCGAATGGATAGATGGCACGCACCATGCCGTTCGGACTGATGTCTATTGCGGCCTGAGCGCCCTTGTAGGCGCGCGAGATACCGACGTCGATGACGAACAGACGACCGTCACACCGCGTAAGGACCTGGCCTTTGTTCTGCAGCGTATGGCCGGTGACCATTTGCTTGACGCCCATAATGTCCAGTGCCCGCTTCAGGGCGGCGCAAACAACACGCTCGTTGCCTAGCGCGTAGCCGCGGTACCATGCCGGGCCCTCGAGACCAAGTACCGGCACATCCGAGTACTTGGCGGGATTCACGACAGAAGTGAGTTCGCGCAGCTTTTTCGCCGCAAACGTGTTGACCGTGTGGATGTTCTTTCGCGCCCACTCTGGCGTGATGCCGCCGTGCGCAAACACCGTATCGCCGATCTGATGCACCAAAGGCAGGTCGAGAAGCCGCTGCCCAAACCGGCCGTGCTGGCTGAATGCAAGGTAGCGCGACATAGGGCCAGCGAATCCCTTGTCTGCTGGATTAACGTAGCGATAGTCGCCGGCAAGATTCATAAGTTCGTGGTTTCCTAAGATTTGAATAACCTGAGGCATGCGCGTTAAAGACACGATAGAGCAGGCAGACTGGCCATCGCATGTACTTACTCGGCCGCCAACCTTATTTGCCTCCTTGGCCAGTCGCGGGAACAGCTCCAGCAACGGAACGGTATCAGGGCCGCGATCCAGAATGTCGCCCTAGATGCAGGTCAGATACTGGCAACGCGGTAATCAGGCCCGTTTGCCGCGCTACTACCTACCGTTTGGACAAGGATGGTATTGTTGCCACCAGCCCACTCTCCGTTGGAGTCGACGACGCCGGCCATGTACAGCACATCAAGTGTGGCCTCCAAATCGCCATGGAGATCGCCCACCGCTACAATACGGCGGTTCTTCAGGGCCTCGGCATCCCTAAACGTGTTGTGTTCCGGATCTTCGTATTTCGGCGCCGCCATCGGAGTGCTGCCTGCATCCGTCCTGCCCCAGCAGCGGGCGTGGAAGATAGGGTCTTTGAGGGGTCGTGCTCCGCCATCATCGCCAACCAGATACTGGAGACCCTTTGCGGTTGTCTTCATGTCGGCCGCACCTACAGCGTCCTCTTTCCGGCCCAGCAAATGGCCGGGAATGAAGCGTATGTCATGGTGCGCGACAATTGGCGGTGCATCGTAGCCGTACTCCAGCGCCATGCCCCAAAAGTCATCCCTTGGCTGCCGTGGTGCTTCGTTGATGCGAATCTTGGCAAGTTTGTCCCATATCTCGCGCTGTACTGTGATCTGGCATGTTTGCATGGTTTTTCCAGAGCACACCGAGTGCACAAGCTCTGCGCTCATCGGGTTGGACGACGGGAGCGCATCCAGTGCAATTCCTTTGCCGAGCATTACCGACATCGCATCGATCGCCTCGTCTTGCGTCGCACAACGCTGCATGTATCCAAGCACAACATCGCCCAAAAGTTTCTCCTTGGCAAACAGCTGCTTGACTTTCGTTATCCACGTATTGCTTTCGACCTTGGTTAGGTCGGGCAGACCCTCGTAGTATTTGACAGGTATGGTGCACTCTGCCGACGGCGCCAGGAGCGCGCATAGCAGCACGGTGGCCGACAGATACTTCATGGCTGTAGACTACGGTTGCAGGGCGGCGAAGGCAGGGTGCGCATACAGACGACCTGGGAGCAGCGTACGCATGTAGGTGTGATATAAGCCGACTTTGAGTCGACGCCGTCTGTTCCAAACCAGGCCACGTGTAGTGTATGCGTTACGCGCATGTGGCGATATTCCGTTGTTTTTGGTTACGCGTCCTCGTTGTAAGGCGCGTACAAGGCTGAAGCGGCGGAAACCGCACTCTATTTGGGTTGTTGGGCAGCACCTGCCATCACACCATCGCAGTATAGCCGAACCATACAGCGCGGTGGTGCAGCTGCGCTGTTGCAAAATGCAAAAAAGTAGACTTTGAGAGCAAAATCACGACATGCGCTGCCCTTTTGAGGCACTGCCGCAGCTCGTGCTGATAAAAGAGGGACATGCTCGACGGCTGATTCTCTACAACTGGCATCGTGCCCCTGTCCGCACCGACCTACGCCAAAGCGGCGATGCTAGCATGCGGTGCGGCAAGAATGGTCCCAGGTAGTCGCAATGCTCCGAGCAGCGCCCGTTTTGCGGCTCAAGACCAGCTCCGCCGCTGCCATTGGGCTGATCACTGCGGCAGGTGTGGAATGCAATCCCATAAACTGGCTATGCCACGCGTGCCTGCCATACTCGGCACACAGTTGGCCAGGACCTGTGCTCGGTATAGAATCTCTGGGATTGACAGTGTGCTCTGGGTATCGGCGGACGCTAGTCCACTTGTCGTGCAGATCTCCTTCCGCTGTCTCGTCCTTAGACTGACTGCCGAGATTTCCATGCTGGCCTGTTACGGCGTTTATTCGATCAACCGTGGGCCGGTACTAAGCATTTCGGACACTCTTTTATTTTGCCTCATAAACAAGAATACACATAGAAGCTCGCTGCTGCACGCGTCTATTGCTTGAACGACATCGAGTAACCACCGCCTTCGCCACCGTTGGGCGTCATCTGAAAGTTGTCCAGCGACAGACCAAACTTGCCCAGAATCGTGTTGCCCAGGTCTTTGAGCTTGCCTGGCACCGTAGAACCGCGTCAGTGATCCAGCCTGTGCATGCAAAAGTCGCCAGCCAACACTTACCCATCATCTCCTCCTTTTCACGCTCCTCTTGCACCTTGATTTTCGCCGGCAGACGTGCCAATGCCGCATTGCACGCTGCCGCCAGGTCAGGCGACTCTTCCTTTACCTGCTCATAGTCTGGTGCAGAAAGCCGCCGTCAGATCATCCGGCAAGCCAATGACGTGCGTTCAATGGAATAGTTACCAGCAAGCGCCGATTTAAGCGCCACATAGCTGCCAACACGCTCGTTGGCCTGTGCGCGCCGCAGCCGTGCCTTTGCGTAGGCCGGATGAAGCTCAAGCGCGTTGTCGCATGACCGCGCTGCCTCAGCCGCCTGTTCCTACTCGTGTGCGCGCAATCAGCGAGCGCACTTGCGCCAGACCGCCGCTCTGCCGCACCTGTTTCAGCTCGCAGGCCGCCAGATTAGCCCATAGCACTGCAGCGAGCTCTGGCCGTTGCTGCGACGGACACAGCTGAATGCCCTCGCGATACTTTTCCTTGGCATCGTCGTACCGTGCGTGCCCAAACGCATCGTTGCCGTCCTTCTTTAGCGCTTCGACGCGCGCCACCACCTCCTGTGTGCACGATGAGCCATTGCACACGCAACTCGGATGGCCCGTCCAACCTACCTGTAGCTCCTCCTCGGTCAGCATCGCCTCAACGGGCGCTGTCTCAACATCAGTGGCAGGCGTGATTTCGTCGGCTGCCGCAGTAGCAGGCTGGTCCTCGGCAGCACTTCCTGCCACCGTCTCCTGACGCTCCTCTGTGTGCGTCGCCTCAGAGGGCAATGCGCTGTTCGTGGAATCGGCCATGGGTAGGAAGAGGAATGACGTGTATGAGGGGCATATCCACGGCCTGCACTCTTCGGTCGCGATGACTGCCCCACACGCGATGATTTATTGTCTGCGTGTGCCACTACTTTTTGCCAAAAGAAAACTGTATCTTGCCGCCGCTTCCAGTGCCGCTGCCGGATGCCCGACTAGCGCTCGGCTACTCGCGACAGGAATGTTCAATATACGATTTAAGATGTAGCTACGCAGTACCTGCTTACCTTTTTGTTGAATAGCGAAAGCGTTCTTGCTGGTGCAGCAGGCGCAACGCTTGCTGCCTGAGCTGGCTGCGACAAGGCTACCGGCTGATTTTCCTCTGCCGCAACTTCAGCGGATCGCTTGGCAGGAACTGTCGAGTCCACCGCTGACACGCCGCCTCCACGGGTCCATTCGCGACTTTCCGCTGCCTGCTGCATGCGTGCCAGCTCTTTTTCCACGCGTTTCGCGTCACGCTCGCGCGCTTTCTGTCCGTCCGTCTTGCGCGTTGACTGGCGCATCTCCAGAAACCGCTGTACAGCGACACACAATCAGAGCTCCAGCTGTTTAGCGCGTCCTTTCATCGGCTGACGCGACATCACGCACCTTCTTGTGGTTATGATCATATGAGCTGAGGTGGTTCTCCCACTCGGCCACCTTCTGATATCGCTTGTCGCACAGTTCGCAGTAAAACACCGAAGTAACCTCGTCCAGATGTTGCTGCAGATTGCGTTGCTTCTCTACCGCTGCCTGACAAATGGGCGTAAGTGCTCTCATCCGTAAGCAGACAGGCGCTGCGTGCATGCTCCGTACGCACTTCGCGATAAATACGCTCCTCTTCCGTTTCAATAGCCTGTCGCTCGCTTTCCAGCATCCGCGGCCCGGCCGTTGCCGCTTCGTGCATGGCATGATCCTCCTCCAACCGGCCGATACCCATGACGTCTGCTTTGCGCACCACCGGAATGGGATCCACTCGGCCTGTTGCTGCGCATTAGCGCTACGATCGCAGAAATACACGGCAATGCGAGATGCACACCTTGGCCATCCCGACCAAGGCCTTGTCCAGACTGCCAGCCCATCTTTTGTAGCATGCGAAATCCAATGTTGCTGTCCGCAATCGGCACCTCCACCGACGCCTGTTCGACGCCCTCCAGGTCGATGTAGCCGGTGGGTTCCAGCGGACTTGCGCTGGCAAACGAGCCCGTCATACGATGCTATGCAGCGGCCGCAAGCATACGCGCCAAACAAAGAAAACAGGCCGGTAAAATGTGATCGTGCGGCTAGAGGCAGCGCTGTCCGGCGCTTCGTCGGCCACGGCACAGCCATGGCGTCCGTCCAGCGCGGCAGGTCACAGCAAAGCTCACCATGGCTATTTTGAGCTGCCGGAATAGCTCGAATTCCTCTGGCAGGTCGGTGCGGCCACCAGCGGCCGGACAAGGTGTTTGTTCGCTCATGCCGACCAATGGCAAAACAGACGAGCACGCTGTCACAGTAGAGAGTGAGAATGAGGAGATGGTGGTGGCGACTAGGCCGCTTGTTTGTGCACACGCTACTTCTGTCTACCACCCATCACCCTCGCTCATCTACCCTTCAAGCGTCTGCAATGGACGGATTCCCGCCTGGACAGTTCTTCACCACTTCGGCCAGTCTGGTCGACTGTGTCGACAGTAAGTGCAGGCGCACAGCAGATCCTTGGTGGCGGCGAACGGCTTACGCGTCTGCTCCGCGGTCTGCAGAAAAGCTGGTGGTTGTACTCCGCGATGGTCGCAAGCTATTCGGCGTTCTGCGATCCTACGACCAGTTTGGTATGTTGGCGACGTGCAGCTGTGTCTGGTGCTGCCTTGGTCGCGCTGTTGGCTGACAGCGGTGGGGCCACGGGGCGCACAGCAAACCTGGTGCTGCAAGACACCGTAGAACGGATATACGCGGGCAACATCTATGCCCAAGAGCCGCGTGGCATTTACGTGATCCGCGGAGAAAATGTCGTGCTCCTAGGCGAAGTCTGCCTGGAAATTGAGGATGAAACGCCGCTTCGCCTTACCTCGATGGAAGAGGTGCTGCAGGCACAGAAACGAGAGCGTGAAGCGCGTCTGCAGCGCGACAAGCGACGCGATCGCGCACTGCACGCGCTGGGATTCAGCGTGGACTTTGCAGAAACGGACCTGTATTAAGCAGTATGATGATTACAAACCCGTAACAGCAAGTGAGATGACTGCTGCATCAGCCGCGGTGAGGCGACGGCGCGTGCCTTGTGTCGACGTTTATCGTGTTTTCCAGAACAGCAATGAGTGTGTGCATTTGATCTCCACAAAACGCCTCCAGTTCGTGTTTTGCGTGATAGAAAAGCTGACGCTGCAGCTGTCTCCTACTGGCATTGCATACCTGCGGTCAATCACTTTGCCAGCATCAGACAAGCGCAGTCGCACACGTCTTGCCTAATAGCACAGCCCTCGCCCAGACGCCGGCTTTGAAGTAGCTGCATGGCTTTTGTGCGATCGCGCGCCGTGAGCAGCTGATACATGCTACTTTTCCGTTGACCACCATGACGTAGGACATGAGTATGGGCTGGTATATTGGCATTTAGCGATGCACGCACCCATGTGTTTTCTGCAGCTTTGGAAGGCACACCAGCTGCAGCGAGGGGCATGCTAGCTCTTCAGTGTTCTTTGCAAATGTCAACGACATAGTCATCAGCTCCAATAGATGGCGATATGCTTACTCACCCGAGCACCGTGCTTGTACATGGCAGCAATGTCCATGCCTATGCTGTGTGCTCGTGATCCACTACCGGTAATGCCACTCTGCGATCGCACGCGTACCGTATGGGTCCCAATCTACGAGACAGTACGCTCTGCCATGCGTGCATGTTGGCAATCTGCTGCAATCAAGACACAGCTCCGCTGCATTACCTGAGAGGCCAATTTGTGTCTGAGCTGATGGCGTGAGAGGAAAGCTTGTGAACTAGTTTGCGAGTGGAGATGTCCTAAAGGTATACGGTTAGCGCAGCTGACAGCTGACAGTGTCTAGCGTCCTACCGGATAGCCCTTTCCCTGAGAACGCACGTGTCAAATGTCAGCCTATACTACGCGGCAAAGAATGCAGCGACAGACTTGCCGTTACAACCAGTAAATTCGGCATTCGCTCTAGGAGCCCATACGAAAGCAGCTGCTTGAAAAAGGCCTAAAGTGGCACACGCCGTATCAGCGCATAATATGCAAGACGAACTTGATACTGACAGTACAGCGACACCTGCCTCCTTTTCCACAATCAGCATACAATCCGCTTTGACATGCAGCTGTGCAGTTCAAGATAGGATACTCCCAAGCATTGCGCATAGAAAATGCCGCACACACACCGCCAAAGGATATCATTTACAAATGCAAGATCTGGAATGAGGACGCCCTGCTGGGCTGACGCCGCATGCTGGTGCGCGTGGTGCGATGCAGTGCTAGTGCAATTGACTGTCGGTGTGAACGCTATTGTGCCGGCTACAAGCCCAGTAGCACTGGCCACCTGATAAACAGCACGTATCAATCGCTGCAGACCACTGCAATGCACACTCGTAGTGGCTCACTATGTTTAGGGCGGCGCGTGGAACGTGCAGCATGTTTGCTAGGCCTTCGATGATCTGCAGCAGTAGTGGCGCGTAAGTACGCTGACAGATGAGCGCACTTGCCACGTACAGTATTGCTATTAGACTGCGAGCTAAACAGTCCTACATCCTGATAGTAAATCTCCCTTTGTACCATTAGCGTGTAGCAGTCGGAGCGCGTTACCGCCAGTGCTTTGCCCGTACCTTTTGGTCATCACTACGCTATCAGAAAGCACACGATAGCATATTTCCAGTACCCTCAAATGCTTGGCTAGCGAGCGCCTTACGTGCTCAGCACAGAGCATACAACGGCACCATGCGTGTGCAATCGACTCACCAAGGCGGAGCGGGTCTCTTTGCGTTGGCTTCACTTGACGCCATATGCTGTCTTGTGCTGCTGACACAGGCGCATATGTCTGCGGCGCTGTCAACAATGCTATATGCTCAACGATATGCAGCAGCAGACATTCAATCTTGCGCATAGAAAAAGCTCTAGGATTGTGTAAATAGCATACACGCAGAGTACAGTGTATTAACGGTGCTACGTACCGTCTGGCACCCTGCTCTGCAGCACTAGAACATTGAATGCGGTGCCAGCAGGGCTGAGGCATGATGCTGGCTAACGGACAAGTCGATACTCGCCTTTTGTACGCCGATTCTTTTAGAGCATGTCTAACACTTGGTGCCGTCCAGCTTGTGATGGATAGAATGAGTGCTGACAAACATCTTTCCGCTCGAATCACCCCTACTCAGCGGGCAATGTTCCACACACACACACACACACACACACACACAGTCACGTGGAGCAGACAGTTTATAAGCGCGTGCATGTCAGCCGTCCTACCACGCACATACGTTCCATTAGCAAGGGCATTTTAGGATAAGAGCCACAAGGTGTGGTCGTTGAGTGCGCGCGGCCTTGACGAGGTTACTACTGGAGCTGCTTGGCAAGCGGGAAGCAGCACGCTGCGAATGGAACACGAGAACGCGACGGGAAATGGCCGACCTGGCTCCTGACGGCAACAACAGCGTTTATTCTCATCTGAACAAGTTTAACATGCACCGTAGCTCGGACAGTCGACGCCGTATGCGTAGCAAGACTCTAAATTTACACCCGTACCGCGTCATCAGCGGCATACACATATCTTTCCACCGTATCTACCTGCCAATTATGCGCTCTCAGCAATAGTGACGCATGCGTCAAAGTTGAGCAAGCTATTGCTACGACAGCCATGACGGATAGCCACAGCATACGCTGGAATGGTGGGCATATGTGATTGTGCTTGGCGTGCCATCAAGCTACAATTCGTGCAGATTTCTGGCTGATCAGAATTATCGTCGCTTCCATCAGGAGCAATGTTGTAAACTGTATCCAGGCGGTGAGGCTTCATCCCAGCTACAGTGCAATTGTTGCTATCGACGTAGCGAATAATCGTGGTTTGCTGCGCCTTGTTTCCGTTTTCGCTGAAGCTTGGTAATTCCAAGTCGATTTGCACATCCATTCCAATGGAGGCTTCGTTGTCGAAAACAAACCGCAGAAGAACGGTGGAGCGACAATCTTGCGCTGAAAACTCGAAATAAGCCGCAAACTCGCTGCCATGCGACACCGCCTGGCTCGATATGTTATTGACAGGCACTCCGCTAGCAATGTAATCGATCAGACGCAGTTTAAGCCCAGCATGAACGTTGAGCACACTAATACGGATACTGCGTGGCGGTGGCGCTGTAGGATACGAATCTTTAGACATGCGGTAATTGCTTGAATTCCAGTGAGCAAAATGGTTACTTTGCTTAGCGTGCAGTGCCTTTCAGCCGATGTCGCGGAATGGGTGAGCCAACCGCACTGTATAATCCAATTAACGCGCAGCTTACATTATGACCCAGCGAATTTTCCAGTGAAACCGCCAATACATGCGGCGGTGCAGCAGCCTGGTATACACATAGGTGCGCTTTTTCGCCTGGAAATTGAATTTCACGGTCCATCAAATGTCCAGCGTCATAGCTACTGTTAGGGGGCATCTTGGCGTAGGTGAGGAGATATTTCACCAAGTCTGTCGCGTCTTCTCCTTTGTGCTTGGGTGTGTACAGTATCAAAGCAGTGTAGCCCTGAATTGGGGGCTTGCTGCTATCGCTAGTGCTATTGACAAGCGATGCGTCCATGTTCTGCATCAACACAAGTAAACATACAAAACCGTCATCGAAATGCGCAACTGGCTCAATCATGTGGATATACAGATCGCTTTGCTTGTCCTTGGGTACAGGTAGTCCGTGCAGGTAAGCCTCGCCGCTACGTAGGCGACTATTTGTGCAGCCAATATGAAACTCCTTGAATGATTCCTCCTTATCTGGGTAAAGCTGCTCCAGAATGAAGCCATTCTTTTCACCCCTGGGTCCATTGGTCTTGTTCTCACAAAGACGTAGCCGATGATGCAAATGCTTGTCCAAATTTCTAAGCGCATTTTGAATGGCTTCAAGAACAGACGACGAGGGTGCGCTATGTTGGCCAGCGTAACGAGTCAACGAGCATGCTCGATGAAAAAAGGGTTGCAACTTACCAGATTTTTTCGACTGCAAAGAACAATGGCTTATCTTCTTGCGGGCACCGTGACACCTGCGAAAGTCTAACATATAGTCTTGCATGTCTCTCGCGGTCGAATGACAAATCCAGCTTCAGATTCATCTTGTCCATGCGGTAAGTGAATGGCCGGCCATGTGTAGTCATATATTGGCAGAAAACATCTCTGTGTGCTTTTTCGGGTAGTCCATCGTTTGCAGCCGAAAAGCTTGGGCCCAAAGCGGTGAACAGTTGAACGGCAACCTTGCGTTTTTCCGCGGCATTGGGCACGGTGATTACGTCAATGACAAGAAATGTCCGGCGATTCCAAATAACCGGTGCAAGGCCGCTGAATTCCACCAATTCATAAACTATGCAGCCATGTGTGCGTCCACGAATCATGGATGCCGACTTTAACTTGATCACCCTGTCTTCATGTGGCGTAATGTCTCTCAGACTGTCAGACTTGTGTTTTCCCTTCAATACACTAATGCTTGGATTGCACAGCAGCAGGTTGTCGCAATTATTATGAACGCTTATGTCGACACTGCTACCAAACAGATAGCTGACTGACGGGTTGTTATACGCAGATGTTCCATCTGTTTAGCATTATGCGGATGTTGGTGTAGCCGTTAGCCTACGCGGTGCATACTCCTAAAGCTAATCAGTGGATGAAGCACGTACCAATTGTACTCCAGCTAATAGTATCGCATCTATTTGCGATATGCAAGGGTATATTAGCATCGAGAACAGCGTATAAACAGTGCAGCGTGTATACCTTTGAGGGCTTACGAAAAACGGCCTTTTTTCATCCAATGGACTCTCTGCCTTGATAATGTCCACTTTCATGCTACCAATGCACGCGTCATTCATGTTGACACGCACGGTAAAGGCACTGTCATTGTCCATTGCCCATGTGCGAGTCTGTGCGCTTTTGGTAGTCTGTAATTGTTCTCTGATGTACTCCTTGTAGTGGCTCTCCAAACGCCTGGTATCCCAGACAATTACGCCTTTTCTGTTTTCCAGCAGATCGAGCATCATGTATGCATTGCCGCCCGGTTTGATCCTCCAGGCCAACAGCAAATACAGATCGTTAGCGGATGAAGGTGCAGCATCTGCGCGTACGATTTGGTAAAGCAAGCAGCCCTTGAGCCGATGCTTGTTGTCTACAGCCTTGAACACAGCCTTTGTTGTACTCCCGGCCTCGACAATGACATCTGGCAGAGTGGTGCATGCTCCATCGGCAGCATAGTATGTATGTCGAATGATTTTAATGCCAGAGTCAGGTCTGTTGGCAATGTCCAGGTCCAGCGATATGTGCGCATTCCGGATGGACCTTTCTGCTTCAACTAGCCCCTCGGCAGTCGGAACATTTCCGCCAACTTTGGCCATGGTGTCTGTGTGCAAATCTGGTAGCGCTATTTGTTAGGACAGCCTCAAAGGATGTATTCCACGCGGGCCAGCGGATTGTGTTGCAGTAGAATGTCAATGGAGAAGAGGCGGTGGTGAAAGCGCCGCGAGTGGTGGCCAACGGCGTTGTAATAAGTAGCTACCGAAAGCGTTGTAAAGCTAGCGTTGCAAAATCCATGGCTAGAGCGTTGTTGCTAACCTTTGCAGATGCACTACTTGGACATGTGCAACCTGGGCGACTGTTTAATTGGTTTCAACCTTTGCATCAATGTAAATTGTTGGAAAAAGCAACGCACTTACGCTACATTCACTTGATCAGTTTGGGTGGAGATGTATCGGTTTGCCTTGATCATAGTCGTGAAAGGGAGTAGAGAAAGTGAGAAAGAAAAGTGGTTATCCGGCTGCTGCTTTCATGGCGGCTGAACAACGGTAAATATATTTACTATGCTTTTGAAGGAGGTAGGCTAGCTGCTTGTGCTAGTTGGTGCCGTTTTCTTGCAAGACACTAAAGCTGCTCATTTGATACCGGTATGGCGTCTGGCGGACAGCTGCCATCGAAAACACCGCAATGTCACCATTAACACCTCTGACATTACCTCTGCTACCCTGTTCCGCCTCTCAAGTCACTGCCGTAGCGTCATCGCGTGAGTGCACGTATTTGGCTCCTGAGGTCCACCAGTGAAGCCAATGGCATGCCAGCTTCACTCACCAACAAGTTGGTTCGCGTGGCTGATGCTATCGACGTGTTCATATGTTGGGTTAGCAAAGCGCTGCCTGCCGCCTCCGCCGCAGCCTTGGCCGACCTGTACGTCATCTCGTCGTCTGCGGTACTTATGTGTTCTCTAATTTACTCTGTCACGACTGAACAGCGAACTTGGCGGCAGTCCAGAGCTGGCCAACAGCGATGCGGAAACGGAGGGTATGTGCCGCGCAAATGTGCGTTTACGTGCAGCATGGATGCTTTTGCGCGCACGCTGGACAGCAATTGTGATGCAAACAGAAACGACAACGATTGCAACAATGATATCGCCCATCACGTGCCTTCACACCGCGAGTAGCTCGTCTGTAGATGTGCGTTGCTGCCGCAAGTGCCATCTCTGCATGTCTGCTGTGTATGTGCCATAAGGCGTTCAAGATGAGTGTGCTACTGAACATAGAGGCGGCTTTTAGTGATTGTCAAGACACGCTGAGCATGTTTTGGTAAATAACTAGATGTATTTTCATCAATTGATATGATATGTTACTAAAGGTACAAAAGTATGGAACTGATAGTACAACATATAAAGAGCAAGGGAAAAGAAAGCAATGGTTACAGCGGCTGCTAATATGGTGCTGTTGTGTGTGGCTTGACGCTGGTGCCAGAGTTACATTGCATCTGCTGACCTACAACTATCGCACACCGATGATGACCACGCCATTTTTTACTGCAAATACAGTGCGCAATGTAAGCAAGGGCGATGGTAGCGTGCACGGCTTTCTGTTGGGATGGCCTACCTATATTTGAGTTGTATCGCGTATTGCACCTTAACGGACGCTGCATTGACGACTGCATATGGCTTGAACGCCTTGCAGATCCTTGTGTGTAGCGTGGACATGCAAATCTAGCTGGCAATCACTATGTATCAGTACACGCGTGCCTATATGCTAGTATATACGGCCGCTTACTACTTGCTGTGCTCGCGCGCATATAAAAGCCAACGACGCGCGCCGATTTGACGCGTGTCGCGTAAGCCAATGAGTCTACTGATGATAGCGCACAGGTGAGTCGACGAACGTTTGATGTTGACAACAATAATCACAAACCTGTTGGCAGAATATTGCGAGTAGCAGCTATATCATATGGTAGCAGCAGGGCACGGCAGATAGAGCAGCTTATGCCGCAGCACTGATGAGAGCGCTGCATCCTGCATTGGCTGTCATCACGGTGCACAATGCAATGGTGTAGGCCAGCATGACCACGGCCACAGGACAGAGGACGATAGCATGTCCCGTCTTTGTCGTGGCTTCAACAAGCGTAATAGAAGCGCGTCCAACTTTGGCCGCGGACACCATGCAACAAACACTTGCGCGCATCGCATTAGCAATGGCAATCCTGCTGCGGATAACTGCAGGCTTGGTCTTTTTCGTCGCTGCAAAATGGCAAACGACGACACAGGTAGTCTGGGCCAATGTCATGGCGCACAGGGCAAGGGTGCATGCTGCTTTGACTGTAGCCATGGCACAAAGTGCAGCTGCATAGCCTACTTTGACAGCAGCCACCGCGCAAAGGCTGATGGCGCAGCCAACCTTGGCCACAGCTAGTACGCAGCGAGCAAGTGCGTAACCTGTCTTGAGCACGGCTGCTGCTGCATGGCGAACGACGATGCAGCCCGCTTTGGCGATTGCGACTGCACCACGGGCGATAGCGCGACCGGCTTTGATCATTGTGGCCGCACCACGGACAATAGGACGTGTGATTTTAGCCATCGTAGTTTGACAAGTGCAGTGTGACAAGTGGAGTCTGTTTTCGCGACAGAATGTAGTGTGGCAGAGTACAATGGCTAGATAGTGATGACAACGGACTTTGGCCGTCGGGCAGCCATCTATTTAACACGTTTGCGCGTAACGTGACCTTGGCCGTGAAAATCCAGACAATGTGCAGACGGCATGGCTACTAAAAATCAAAATGCACAAAGCTAATAGTCCAAGTGCAATACAAGACATTTAGCATGGCAGCTTTTACCTGCCATAATCGACCAAACGGCGAGTCTATTTTACTATTCGCTGTTGTTCTGCAGACTCACCCAGAAATGCCGCGTAGCAGACATCACGGACGCTGCGGGATTAGTGCCAAACCAGCACACCCTTGCACGCACAAAGCCAAGTGACATGCAGGCGGCATGGCTACTGGAAATCGAAACGTGCAAAGCCGATAGCTCAAGTGCAATGATGACATTTGGCATGGCAGCTTATGGTAACGGTCCAGTCGCAATCAACCAAATGGCGAGCTTATTCTATTGTTCGCAAATGTTTTACAGGAATCATTCGCAAGCACATGATCGGCCTGTAGTCTCAGCGAATTATGCATTGAACAATAGCAGCTCGACGGAATAGATGTCAGACCGGCGTAGATGCACAAACTAATTAGCTGATCGTCTACAGGTGAAATTTGATTCTCAAGCAGCGGGTCTATGAAGCGTGTTCCACAACGCTAAGGTGGCCCATGCAAATAATGTGCTATATTCTGAATGCAGTATCGCATCCGATCACGACTAAGCGCGTCATTTCGATGCGCTTCCTTGGTGTCATGCTGTACCTGGCCTAGCAGGGACCCTTGCTTTCACCGATCTCGCATGGCTTTGGCTTGGATTCACACGGACCTTTGTCCTTGCACGGGTTCTTGTTGCCACCCTTGTCGGTATCGCATGGCTTGGGCTTGGGCTTGGGCTTGCACGATTTGTCTTTGCATGGACGCTTTCCGCCATCATGGCCTCCATCGTGCCTCTTCTTATCATCCCTTCTAGGCTCGTGAGACTCCTTGTCCTTGCCCTTGCTCTTGTGTCCGCCATCGGAATCATCAGCGTCGTCATCGTCGTCCTTGCATGGTCCATTATCCTTGCAGCGACCCTTTCCCTTGTGCTTGTCCTTATCGTTGTGCTTTTTGCCTCCCTTTTTCGGCTCGCATGGCTTCTTGTCCTTGCACGGTCCCTTACCATCGCCGCTCTCACCAGGTTCGCATGGCTTGGGTGAAGGCTGCGGCGTGGGTACCGGTTCTGGCACTGGTGTAGGCTCCGAAGGCGGAAGGCAGCTGCCATCAGGGTTACTGCCATGCTTGCAAGGAACACTTGGTGTCGTGCCGTTGTTTGGCGGCGCTACTGGCGTAGGCTCGGGTACTGGCGTTGGAGTAGGCCTGGGTGTCTCACCACCAGCGGACTCCTCGCCACCGGACGGTGGTGTTGGTTGAATAGTCGGCTCTGGTGTGGGCACGGGGGTTGGCGTTGGCTCTGGCGTAGGCACAGGAGTTGGTGTCGGTTCCGGCGTGGGCGCAGGTGTGGGCTGTGGAGGCGGCAAGCAGCTACCATCGGAGTTATTGCCGTACTGGCATGGCGTGGTAGGTACCGTTCCGTTATTTGACGGCGGCGCCGGTGTCGGCTCGGGAGTGGGCGTTGGAACCTCTCCGCCAGATGACTCGCTACCACTAGGCGCTGGCTGTGGCACCGATGGAGGCGTTGGCTGCGGGGGCGGTAAACAGCTGCCATCGGGGTTACTGCCGTACTGGCATGGCGTGGTGGGGACTGTTCCGTTATTTGATGGCGGTGCCGGTGCCGGTGTCGGCTCTGGCTCTGGCGTCGGCGTTGGGTTTTCTCCGCCAGAGGTTTCTTCGCCACCGGGCACTGGAGCAGGCGTAGATGCCGGAGGTGGCAAGCAGCCACCGTCTGGAACGCTGCCGTATTGACAACTATTGCTGGGCGGTGTTGGCGTTGGTGTCGGCGTCGGCTGTGGCTCAGGAGTTGGCGTTGGAATCTCTCCGCCGGATGTTTCTTCTCCACCAGGCACGGGTGCCGGCGTAGGCGTAGGCTGCGGAGGTGCCAGGCAGCTGCCATCAGGGCTGCTGCCGTACTGACAGTGGTCGGAAGGCAAAGAAGGCTCGCATGGGCCTGGCCCAGACCCGCACGGGTTCGGCTTGGGCTCGCACGGCTTTGGCCCAGAACCACATGGCACCGGCCTGGGATTGCATGGTACTAGCCTTGATCCGCACGGTCTTGGTCTTGGCCGGTGGTATCCCTTGAAGGGAATGGAGTTGCCGCAGTCTGCCGCAGAGCCGCCTCGCGAGCCAAAAAAGGTTCGGCGCACAATGCTGTCACTGGTGGGAGCAGCGTCTACGGTCACGATAGTGCAGCTGGCAATCAGCAGAAAAATGGCAGCGGTGTAATGCATGGTGTAGTGGCGTATATGAGTGAATGCTGATGGCGGGCGGTTGAGCGGTAGGCGAAAACACGGATGCGTGGATTTGTTGCGTAGACTGCAATGTAACAGCTCACATGCAAGTAAGGAAGGGATGCCCTGTGTAGAGAGACAAAGCGTGTGCAGTAATAGAGATCTGGACCAGCTAGATCGGTGGTTGCAGAAGCAGGTGTGATGAGTGAATGCAAAGCGATCGTCTTGCCGACGCCGTTTTATATGTAGGCCATCCATGCTACGTCTATACACGCTTGGATCCGTAATAGCAGGCGCCAACAACAAGTGTATCGATTGCCCTTGCGTTGCGACGCTGTTTGAGTGTGCATTACTTGGCGTACCATCTTCCGGCGCTAATGCGGCTATCCGCGATTATGGATGCATGGCTAAAACAGCGGTGCTGCATTTAACCGCATTGTAACCTTGCGTAAAGGTTGAGCGTGCTGCTGCTCCGTGCGCGCTGCAAATGCGGCAGGTAGATGCAGGTATGTTTTTGTGCAGGAGTGCAACGTCACATTCATGGCGCGGTCGGTCCCGATGTGCTTGCATCCGAGCGCCACGGCACTGGTTATGCGTGTGGTTTGCCCGCATAGAACCCTAAACACCGTACAACACTGTCATCAATGCACTATGTAAAGACAGGCAACGCGTTGCATGATTACTGGAATCGGAGCAGTCGGCACCTCAGTTTGGGTAGACTGCTCCACACAAGTGGGGAAGAAATAGGGCTGTCGCCAGAGGTTGCTTATGCCGGTGTAAGGGCTGCTGAAAGCGCCATTTGGCAATAAGCGGTGCAACCGCAGTGAATGTCACAGTGCGAGCTTAGATGACACGCAGGCATGAGCTTACAGCACGGCCACAGTGCTATTCCGCACTGAAGGCAGACATGCCGCTGTGTCGTTAACATTCCCTTTCCTGACTGAATGGCATTTAGCAAGTGCACGACCAAATAGCATCACGCGATGGTGCAAGGCGTTTGCTGGATTTCAAAGCATGAGCTTGCCACCATGTACGTCCCAGTGCGTTGATATTCTTTGCCATCGTGCTTAAAGCGCAACTTTGTTCCAGACATTTATCCAAGCGTGCTGCATGCCAGCCGGCGCTACCTGCAATAGCTGGCACGATACAATCACCACGGCACTAGTACAGGCGCACGATGACACCATTGAGAGGAGTAACCAATCCCGCTGCGCTGTTTCCTCTGCAGCGCAGCCACGCATATTTCTTTGTCATGGAGATAAGGCACCGTGCGGCGCGCAGAGTTACACGGACGCATCCACAATGAGAAGGTCCTTTGTTTTGCTTCTCCTATCCATGCAGCTATGAATCGTATTCCAAACGAGGTGCTCGACCTCATCATTACGCTCGAAGACGACGATGCCGCGCTGGTGGTGCTCTCTTGCACCTCTCGGTGGTTGCGCAGCCGCGTGGCATTTCAGCAAGAGCTATGGCGCCGCCGCTATGCGCGCCATTTTCCCCACAATGACAAAAGCGAGATGTGCTGGTTGAGCCTGCACATACGAACGCAGCGGGCCATCGAGCTGCGCGCTGGCCATGGTGCCGGTGGACTGGCGGGCCCGTGTCAAAAGGTGCAGCTCGACTGGTTTAATATCTACTGCCAGCGCCGCGCTATCGAGTATCGCTGGCGCAATGGAAAATATGTGATGCTCCGCTCGAGTAGCGTGTCGGAAGCTCGACCACGCGGCGCACGTCTGCAGAGCATTCCGTTCGCCTTTAGCGGAGACCCGCCTGAGAACGCCACCGTTGCCTCGCAGCGACTGCAGCCATCGCAAGAACGGCCGACATGGGCACTGGAACGGCTGCGCTGGCGTGGCATTAGCACCAGACACGCTGTAATAGAGCATTACCTACATTCGGACCATTACCTGGCTATTGTAATCAGACATCTCAAGAAGGAGAGTGCAGTGGCCAACTCAAGCTCCCTGTATGTCTGGCACTTTAGTGCGCTTCATAGATCACCACGCATCATCGCCACCGACGGTAGAAATCTGCGTGCCGTGGAAGTGTACAACCACTGGCTCATTGGACAGTATAGCCTGAGTGCTGAGGCCAAGCAAACCGCTACGGTGGTGTATGATCTCGCCAGAAACACACGATGCGCCGACATACTGGGGGAAAAGTCGGACTACTGCGTCCAGAGCACTACGGCAGATGGCGTGCGCATCGTCTGTACAGACTACGCATTAGACGGCGATCTTGTCACAATCACCTACAAGCTTTGGCAGATTGTGCCCGATCGCGCCGCGCCGTTTCAGTGCCAAGCAACAGGGAAGACAAAGATGTACAGAGGCGTTACTGGGCCGCGACGCGTGGACAACAACCGGTTCTTTCTGTGGACAAACAGCGGCGGTGCAAAGGTGCATAATCTAGTGCTGCTGGAGATATGCGATAGGCCCACAGGCACCTTGCTGAAGGAAAAATGGTCGGCCAGATTAGAGATCTGGGAGCCATGGTCTATTGTGGCGCACAACCTGCTTTGCGTCATGCAGGAGAAGGCAATAGTCTTTTTGAGTCTGCACGACGGCTCTGTGGTACGCGATATACCCTCCAGGATTCTCAATTGCTGGTCTGCCAGCGGCCTGTATCCGGTAAGAAGCCAGTGGGCAAAGATGACGCCGCGCACGAAATGGCACGACCCCCAGTGGGATCCTGCGCTGAACTTGCGCGGGATGATCAGAGTGGCATCGTCGCCGACTGCCCTATTCTTTACTGATGACACGTCACTCGAACTCTACGAGGCTCTGCTGGCCGGCAATAGCAGCAAGATAGTCTGTAACAGTAGCAATGTATTCACCATCATCGATTATACTGCCGACCTCCCTATTCGATCTGCATCGAGCGCACGGCCGACACTTGTGCGCTCACGCAGATTAGGACAGGATCCGCGACTGCCTCTAACCCGTTCGCGCCGTCTAGGACAGGAACCACCGGCGTCACCCAAACGACCACACTTTAAGATTGGTCACACGCTTGCTCGCCTGGCAGCCAAGCTGCTGTAGCAGGGCACGCTTCACGATACAGTGGTATTTAAGAGAATGTAGTCTCGTCTGCGGTTCCTGAGCCACTCGTGGCAATTGATGTCAAAATGTTGTATGAACGCTTACCGCTAATTTGAGGGTGGTGCTGGCAGTGTGACGCATAACCACTCTTATCTCTTTACCCACTTTGACTTGAAATGCGGCCATTCAAGCGTGCGCGGACGGTAGAGACGCCAACAACGGCGGAAGCACAGAGTCCCGAGAGCGGTAGTCCACTCGAGCTGCCAGTGAGACGCTCGCTATGCCATTCGCTGGTGCAATGCGAAATAGGAACACTGTTGACGCGCACTATCCAGGCGCGCATCCTTTACCGACGTGTTGACTCGCTTGCGCTGTCCATGGACGTGGAATTCAAACGCATACACCGCGGTGCCGTGAATGCGCTGGACATTGAGCGCAGCGGGTGCCGCTAGTAAGTGCTGGCTTGCAGGTGCTCTTTGTCGGCGCGCAACAAAGTGGTGACGACCGTCTACATGTTCCAGTTTGCTTTCGGGTGGCGCCGAAGGAGGCGTTGGCCTCTATGACCTTGACTGGAATCTGGCGCAGACGACACGTGTGCGGCGCATAGAGCCGCTTGCAAAGACCGCGCGGTGCGTGCGGCTACCCGATTCAAGCAGACACTGCCACACTGACACCATTGCGCTGATAGAAAGGATGCTCACCAAAATGCCACCAGCGACATATGCTGGTATCCGTTCGATACGGGTCTCTTCACCACCTCCTCTTATGACGAGACGATCAAGGTCTGGGACACCAACACGATGCAGGTGCGCAGGCGACCGGGCAGCAGCGTTGTGCGATGACTAACATTGATGCTGCAGGCGGCCACCACATTCAATTTGGAAGCGTCCGTGTTTGCCCATGCCATGTCGCCTATTGCGTCCCATACGCTGGTTGCGGGTAGGTGTACGCACGTTTGAACAGATCAAAGCCTAGTGCCATGGCTAACCAGTGCGATACAGCCGCAGTCCGTGGGCCGCAGCTCCGTCTGTGCGATTTAAAGACGGGCGATTGCGTCCATTCGCTTACTGGTGAGTATCGGCTGCTTTTTACGCACGCAGATTGCATCGCCAACGCATTGCCACTCAGGGCATCGTGGTTCGGTCATGTGCGTCCAGTGGTCACCGCGTAATGAGCATCTGCTGGTGTCAGGCGGGCAAGTCTTTGCAAACGCGAGCATCTGTAGTTTGCCGTGGCTAATGGTACTGCGTGCAGTTCGGACAAGACCATACGTTTTTGGGATGTGCGAAAAGCAAGGTCCAGCATGTTTACGCTGGACCAGCACAACACCAGTAAGCCGTCCGATGTGCATCCGTAAAGTGAACATCGCTGCTTACAGATAACAGGTGGAAAATCTAGCGGTGACTCCGGAAAAGCCCATGATGACATTGTCAATGGCTTGGTATTTACAAGCGACGGCTTGAATTTGGTTTCCACAGGCCATGACGAACGAATACGGCTGTGGCAGACTGATACGGGGCGCAATCTAATGGTGCAGTCTACGTGTGTGTGTCTACAGCGCAGCTACGTTGCTGATCTGACGCGCACGCCGCCCAGGTAAACTACGGCAACAAACTGCGAAATCAGCGCAACTTTAGAGCGACACCCGTGCTGGCACTAGACCGCTTTGGACGCTGGCCAACGCTTATCCATGCCTCCGACAACTGCCGAATCCTTGCCTTTGACCTGTTCACCGGGGAGCTGATGAACGAGTGGCGCACGGCATACGGACGTGTAACCTGCGTAGCTTGGCGCACATCATACGAGGTAGTGCACGCATGATAATGACATTACCGTGCTGCGCTTACATCGTGCAACAGGAACTTTACTCTGGCGGCAACGACTGCGAGGTGTTTGCATGGACTCCGACCCGGCACAACGCGGCAAAGCGAGCCTACGGTGCCTCAGAGGCACAGAGTGGAACAGAGGACGAGGTATTTGTTGCCACTTTGTATGTCGGCCGATATTGTGCTTACGCTCGTGTCTGCACGCGTAGATGTCGGGCGACGCCTGGACAGAAAGCGACTCTGACGACGTATTTTTCTAAACTGCCTACTCGTACCAATCCACGCCTACACATCCCTCCGTCTATCCACCCAGTTTTGCTAGACACCATGGTTTTTGAGCACAACATGTTTTATCGCCATGTCTCTTCACACTGTCATCACAGGCTCATCGGCCAACGTGCATACGTCGACCTGCATATCTATCTAGCGCCGCTTTCCTCCGGAGGACTGATTCTATACAAAGCAGCGCGATAAATGAGAACCATAATTTCAACAAGCATATCGCCGTCCGCTAAAACACTCACCTCCTCCAACAGCTGTCGCCGCTGCTCCTTGATCTTGCGCAGCGAAACTAGATGTGCTCCAAGCGGAGTCGATGCCACCTTGGTTCCAACAAGGAATGTGTGCTGCACGTTTACATCCCGGTGTAAATAAAGAGATTATACAAGTCAAGTTGATAAACACTTACCGCCTTGGCCAATTCGCTCGGGCTAAAGTCAGTGCTGGCACGCTTGTTTTCGATGAAGCGCGATTGCTGTTCAAGCTGTACAAATGTCGGAGCCGTGTTAGCATCGATCGGCCAGGGTGCGGTGCGCACGTTAAACGCATACCTTTTCCACCACGCTCTGCAGCTGCTTGCTAATTTTGGCGTTCTTGGAACGCTTGATGTGGCGCTTGAGCTGATGCGCAGTGCAGTACAACAGGCAGACGGTTAGTCGGCCATCAGGCAACTCGTCTATCGCCAAAGCATACCTGGACAATAGCTGGAATAGCCAGCTCGGGGAAGGCGATAGAAAGCGCATAGCTCTCAAAGTACTCGAACATGCATTGGCAGACATTCTCGGTCAGTCCTTCCTAAAAACGCGGACAGCAGATTAGCACATTGCCAGTCGGTAGAAATATAGTTGCAATCAGATGCAACACCACCAACCTGGTAAACACGCGTGTGTAAATACTCTTTGGGTGCCTTGATAATCACGTCAAAGTCCAGCGTCTTGAGCGTGGACGGCGTTGGCTTGCGCTTCATCTCGGTCGAGTCAAACACCTGCGGAATCACAGATAATCGTGCATTAGCCCTCCACAGTGCTGGCCACGCATGTAGCAAAAACGCACCTCAAACATCACTGGTGCTAACGGGATAAAGATACCCGTGTTGCGCGCGAGATCCGTAAGCAGCCCGATGCAGTGGAAGCGCAGTGGAAAGTACTGGGCCGTCGGGATAAGCCTGTACACATCTCAGTGCGTTAGCACGCCATTGACGCAGCCGCTAACAGGTCAGCATCGGGTCAACAAGACGCGCTTCTCACCTGCTCGCACCCAGCGCCACCTGCACAAACGGGTAAATCATCGGCTGCAGCGGAGACTCGCCACGCTCGGCGCGGAATCGCTCGCTGCAGTAGGTGGAAAGCACAGCAGACCAGAAACGGAGGCAGTGAATGAACTGCCAGTTATACACCGAGCGATAGGCCTCCTTGCTCTTGGCCGCAATGGCACCGCGCAGATGAATAGCCAGCTGACGGATGTAAAGGAAAGCATGCTGGTACGATGCGCTTAGATCAATGCCAAACATATCCACGGCACAGCTGATGAGCACGTTGATGACCGGCAGTGTGTGTGCGTTGGTGTTGCGGCACACCTTGACAAAGGTGGTGTACATGCCCTGCAACCAGCGCGTCGACTTTGTAAGCGCACGCGTACGGTGCGTGTTTGGTGCAGCGCTTACCTTCAGCGCCGCATCGAGCATGCTGTTTTGAGGCAATGCAGCCATACGGCGAATGCAAACAAACGCCAGCATACGCGTGCTCTCGTGACCGGTACCCCAGACATTAAGAAGTTCCTGTAGTGTCTGGAGGGTGAGCACAGTCCAGCGAACGCACCGCAGTCGCACGCGCACGCCACCTTGAGGAACGCAGCAGCAAGCTTCGGGAAGCAGGCAAAGTAGGTAATTATCCGCTCCGACTCTTGCAGCACATACTGCACAATGGTCGGCTCCGAAACGCGGCGGATCGTCTCGAGCAGGTTGGCTAGGAAGGCCTTGACCAGCGGCCGCATAACCTTCCATTTCTTGCAGCCACTCGGTAGCGGCTGCGTCCTGCAGCACGCAAGCATGTAAGCAGAATGTCAAGCGAACAGCAAGCCAACAATTATTACCGCTGATTCTTTGTCTGTTTGACGGGCAGGTGGTGCGCAAAGAGGCCAGGGAGCTGCTTCAGCGAAAGCAAGATGACCTTGTTGAAGACTGCGTCGTCGCCAAGTTAGCTCGCTAAAAACCATCTGCGCTGTCGCAGTTTTATACCACCTACCAGCATCGCTGTTTACAGTGTACGGCATCTCATCAGCACCCTCCTGTCCAGCAAGGACGGCAGAGCGGAACGCAATAGCCAGCTGCTTGCCAGCGCGTACAGAGTGCTCCTGATGCATGCACATTGGCGTCAGAATACTAGAAAGTGCTAGTGCAATGTCGCCTGCTTGCTAATACCTTGATGATAGCATTCTCCCACTTTGCAAGCACGGCCTTTGTAACTTCCTGTCCGTATCCACCATCCTCTTCCATCTACCGAATACGCAAAGAAGCAGGCAGCCAGTATTAAAACTTGATGTCCCAGACGACGATCCTGTCAGCATCACGCACCTCTTGCTCATCGTCACTGCCGGCAGCAGCATCCTCAGCATCGTCTTCATCTTCTTCATCGTCCTCCTCCTCTTCCTCCTCGCTCTCAGAAACGTCAAACTTGAGCAGCTGCTTGTCATTATCCTCCAGATAGCGGAAAAACTCGGGATCCTGCTCCTTCAGCTTGGCAAGATCCTTTTTGTGCTTTTCTGCAAGCATCTTGCGCATGGTAGGATCCTTTGTGCTCGGCTCGGCATCCGAGTTGTCCTCGTCGCTGGTGTCCTGCACCGCATCGCCATCCTCCAGCAGGTCCTCATCCGCTTCCAGATCGGAGCCCAGGTCGCTTCCAGAGTCGTTCTACAAAGTAGCGCTGACGTTAGTCGTATGTAGCGAATGGCATGGAGTGTGCCTTTGCGGCAGCTGTCACTTGCCTCGTCACCAGAGCCATCCACACTGCTGTCCTCAGCAAGTTCACCGCCGGCTGCGCCATCAATGTTCATCATGGCAAAACTACGCGTGACAGACCAGCACCAATGTTAGCGCCCGGTGTGAACGAAACCACACACATGCAGCACCGCTGCTACTTGCCCGTCGTCATTCTCGCCGCCCTTTGAGGTATGGAATGCGCCAACTTCATCAAGATTCTCTAGACACACTGTTAGTCGGCCTCGCCTTTACCGGAAGCTGTCCGTCGTCGCTGTATGCTCACCGCCTTCGGCGCGCGCCTCGTTTTCCTTGTCCAGCTGAGCGCGACCGAGCTTGCGCAGCTCACGCTTCTTGCGTTCCTTCTTGATCTTTTGCACCGCACGGCGCTTCTCGATCGTCTGCTTCAGCCGCGTCTGGCCAAACTTCTTTACGGACTTTTTCACCTTTCCCATGGCGAATGTTTAGGCGTTCGGCAACAGTGGATCGTGAAGGTGGTTGCGGCGCAAGGACAGCGGCGGTGATGAAGGAGCAGAGTGTCGAATGGACGCAACACCAAACGTTTGCCAGTGTTTTTTCTTTTTTTCTCTGGTTATTCTCTACCGGACCGCTATTGTCCGCCTGGTTGCACATTCTCGCAGACAGCACCCTCCTTGCCTCTTCTCTGCCGAGTCACGCACCGCGCATCGCCCGGCAGCTCGCTACATTAACCGCTCATCATGGTGCGTCTGATTGTGATGGGTGTGCGGCGCACTGCTGCTGACCACTGTCTGGCGCCGCTGCAGAAAGTCAAGGCACTCTCGCGCAGCAGCGACGACTACCGTCGCGCACGTCGCACCGATCTGCATCGCATGCAGCGGAATCTTGACCCTACGGTGAATCCGTTTGAGCAGGCGCGCGAGTATACTCGTGCTTTGAACGCGGCCAAGCTGGAGCGCATGTTTGCAAAGCCGTTTGTTACGGCACTGAGTGGGCACGCGGATGGCGTCTACTGTATGGCAAAGCACCCTGGACGCCTGGATACGCTGATTTCTGGCAGCGGTGACGGAGGTGCGTAGCAGCATACATCTTTTGGCCGCGGTGGCAATAGCATCTAACGGATATTATGTGCATACGCGCGACCGACAGAGGTCCGCCTTTGGAGCTTATCGGCGCAGTAAGTCTCTTGCGGGTGGCGTACAGAGCACCAGCTTACACGCATAACATTGTATAATCTAGGAAAGCAGAGTGGCGCACGGCAGCCCATCGTGGTATCGTCAACGGTGTGTGTGCCTTTCCACAACTGGATCGTTTCATCTCGGTGGGCATGGACAAGACGGTGAAGATTTGGTCGCCGCACTCGAGCGCCGATGAGTCTGGACATATTTAGGTGCGACAGCAACGTGCCTGCTCAGTATTGCGTGGTGATCCAGCATGCACTTGGCCGCTAACGCATTGCGCATTTGTTAGCCCGTCAACACATATGTCGGCAGAAATGCATTCAGGTATGAAAGTGTACGCGAGGCTGGCAACTATAAGCATCACCGCTTATTTACGCTAAAATCCTGTCTCAACTAGCGGTGTGGATCACCATCGCCAGAATGCTGTGTTTGCCACTTCAGGCTCGCAGGTGGATGTGTGGGATGTAGAACGGTGGGTAGATGCCTGTTGTCTTGGGCGTATGCTGAAGAGCAAGCGGCTGATAATACGCTTACCGATGCTTAGTTCGGAACCCGTGACTACATTCGAGTGGGGCGCAGACACGGTAAACACGGTCAAGTTCAACCAGACAGAGACGAATGTACTTGCCAGTTGTGGCTCCGATCGAACCGTCATTCTCTACGATCTGCGCTCCAGCACGCCGCTGGCCAAGCAGATTATGCAGGTGAGTCGTCAGACAAGTGTTTGGTCTGCAGGTAAGCGTGCCGGCGACTAACCTGGCGTTGGCGGTAAACGCACAGCTTCGCGTCAACGCCATTGCCTGGAATCCTATGGAGGCGTTCACGTTTGTCGCTGTAAGTCACCTATGTAGTCGTGTCTGCCGTGGCTGGTGCTGACCTGGCGCATAGGCAAGTGAAGATCACAACTGCTACATGTTTGATATGCGACGCCTGGACAACGCAGTCAACATTTTCAAAGACCACGTATCAGCAGTGTAGGTTGCAGTATAGAGAACACGGAGCTGGTGACATGGTCAAGTATGATGCGTGACACACAAGC
>KZ992547.1:0-32581 GCA_003614735.1 Thamnocephalis sphaerospora | reverse complement strand
CTATTGTACGTGACCTTTGTCACACATCACATCCGTTTGCCATGCTGACATTTTGCCGCTCTAATCGCACACAGTCTGGTACCGGTGCTTGCAGTTGGATTTGGCGATTTGGAGAAGCGCGTAGAGCAGCAGCGTTTGCAGACTGGCGCGCACGATAGCACATTGGCAGTAAGTGACATACCGATTCGGTCAAGATCTGCGCTTACACTATCGCCATGACTGCTGCTAGGAACTTCGAGAGCGTCTGAACAAGCTGCGCCAAGCACATGACTTGCACAACGCAGCTCGCCTGGCCGAGTCCCGGCGTTGCCAGCTGGCGCTGATGCAGCGTGTCCTAGACGTAAGTGGCTACGCGACAAAAATCACGATGACAATGCCGCGGTAATGCTAACATCAACGTGATTGCCGACCAAATAGCTGATGCGCAGCATTCATCTGCTGCGGTCGCACGGTCGTTCGCTACGGCCTGAGGAGGAAGCACTGCGGTCGCGCTTAGAGGAGCTGCAGCAGCGGCTTATGCGGCCGGGCCAGTTTCGATCGCGACTGCAGGAGCTGGCCGTGCTTTTGGAGCGCGTGGCTGAGCGGCGGAAGCTGGAAGGCGGTCAGGCATGGAGCGTGACGGATGCCACGCGTCTTTCACGAATGCAGCGTGCGCTGGAGGAACAGCAACGCGGCATTTCGCATCTGATTTCGGTACTAACATCGGACACGCGCGACACGGAGATGATGGAGCATGGCCACCAGATGGACCGGATGCACTAGTTTGGCCATTTGACTGGCGTCCGCGCCAGAGTCGGCTGCGTATGGCGTATTGCTGGACGGACACGCTACTGCACGCGCACATATACACAACGTAAATTCGATTATTGCTGCAACGTCAAATGGCCGCTGTGTCGCGTCCGCCATTTAATCGACCATTGGCACGTTATGGGTCTGCAGTGGCACCGGCTTCTTCCAACGCTGCGTACAATGGGTGGTCCTGACCCAGCGCGTAAGTTAGCGTGCACTTTTGGAAATAATCATCCATCAACTGAAGCATATCGATAACATCATCCAGCAAATACGCTTGTCCAACCGTCATGCCACCCAGCTGCGTGTTCTGGATGTGCGTGACGTGTACGTGGAGATGATCTGGCGACAACAAAATGATCAGCATGGCAAACGGATGTGATGTGTGACAAAGGTCACGTACAATAGGAAGGCTGGTAGTGGAAGAAAAGCCGCAGCTGGTTTGCCGGCACGCCATATTTTGCGCTGGTGACTTGGCCCACTTGGCGGCGTATGTTGGTGAGCAGCGGCAGGTGTTTTGCACGCAAATCACGCAGCGAACGGATGGTGCGATCATGGCACAAGCAAAGCAAGTACAGGCTTTCCATTGTGCGCTTGTCCCATTTGCTAAGGTAGCGCCGAACCATGTTGGCATCTCGCAAATACAGCACTCGCCACCTGACCGCTTACCTGTCGGGTAGCAGCATAAACCCATGCGCTGGGTCGGGATCATTGAACAGCACATGTTCCCGTTCGCCAATACCGTCCAGGATGTTGTAAAGCCAGTGAATGCGCGATTTCGGCAGATGCTCCACATACGGTAGCACCACACGCTGGTAAATGTCGGGTGTTTCGCGTATCATGCGCCGCTCTTGTCGCGTGTACTTGCGAATGTGCTACGCGCGCTATATAGTTGGCATCCTTCGTAGCCCACAGTCGCCCACCTGAGTCGTTTCCTTACCGCCTCTGTGGCAGGCACAACAACCGTCAGCTTGACGTCCCACTCGTCGTCGGCTGCGTCGCTCGCGTATCCGCGCAAACGACCACGCAGCCAGTGGTACACGTCATTTTGTCCGGTAGAGCCTGTCTCGGTCAAACGCTTTGCTACAAGCTGATTTGCCTCGGCTGTGGTAAAATGCAGCCTCTCGACAATCAGTAGCGCAGGTTCGGTGCGCGTCTCGCCGCCATTGCTCGCCGAGTACGGCAATGTGCCAAGGAGGTATACGGTCTTACTGTGCGTGTCTATTGTACGAGTACACATAAGCAGAGCGTCTACCGCGAATGCACGCGCAGCACAGTCCTTCCACCTTCGTTTAGCACGCGCGTCAGACTAAAGTGGCTCAAGTCTAGCGCGTTGACTGCGGCACTATCAGAAGTCATGGTAAACAAAGGTAGGAAAGAGGATGCAACGTTCAGTCGGCATCACCCTTTCTACGCCTTTTAAAGCCATGTCAGAGAATCACCATGTAGGTGCACAAAGCTACTTGTCAGCTTGGTTCGCGCAAGTAAACAAATACACAGGGTATGGCTAGCGTATTGCAGGATGAGAGACATGGCAGTATAACCGCTACTCTGTTTGGATTAGATGGCGCATCATCAACTGACTGGGCGCTCTGTGCAATGCCTAGTAGAGAACCAACATGACGCCAGTGCTGCTCAATGATGTGGCACACTAACGTCCACTGGTAACGCAGCTGCTCAGCACACTGACTGCACGTATTTGCCGATACACAGACAATTACACCGCTTTCTGCAAACGCGGGCTAGTGTAAACAGCACTACTTTGTTCATTAAAGCAACAATGGCGGTATGGTCACCGCTCTCATTATATTCTACGTAGGCTACAACAGATAGTGTACCATGGATCAAAGGACTTGGTGCGGCCTGGTTGTATGGCTTGTAGACCCGTCCACAGGCCTGTTGAAATTGCGCTACTCCTTGTCATCTTGTCCTTGCCACATTCAGCTTTGACATCATCCGCGGAAGTGTTTCGCCGTTGATGCTGACAGATCTGTCTTGTACCCGAGCAAGGTTGGCGAAAATCTGCCGTACTGCTCCTTAATAGGCATCGTCGTCATCGCACGGTATACGATGGTTGGCAATGGCGTCATCTATCGGTTGGCTGTAACGTAGGCAAAGGTGACCGGCCTGTGCCCGCTGCTGCTACCCCGCTGTGCTTGCAGTGATTTACTGAGCCAAAGTGCTCTGTCTTGCTGTTTTGCCGTTCTCGTCCGTCTCATCATGAAGCGTATACCGGACGAAGTGCTGGACCATATTGTTGAGATTTGCAACGATGAAGCTGCGCTTGTGGTGCTGTCATGCGCTTCAAAACGGTTACGCAGCCGGGTGGCCTGTCGGCAAGAGGCATGGCGCAAGCGCTTTGAGCGACAATTCCTGCAAAGCAATGATAGCGAGCAAAAGTGGCTGCACCAGCACATGCGAGCAAAGCGCGCTGCAACACATCTTGGCGATACTACCAGCATATTGTTATTTCCGCAAGGCAGCGCTCAGTTTGACTGGTTTGACGCCTATTGTGAGCGTCGTGCGGTTGAATATCGTTGGCGACACGGAAAGTACGCAGCACATCGGCTCACCAACACAGCCAACGTTCGTCCGCGTGGTGTCCGCCTTCAAAGCATCCTATGCGCGTTTGACTACTCCCCGGCAGGCGATGTAGCGGTGGTATCACAGTGGCTAATAGCATCTCCGCGGCAATCAGCGTGGTTTTCAGAGCCATTATACTGGGGTGATATGGACACGGAGGATGTAGTAGTGCTAAGCAAGCGGCAATCGGATGAATACCTTGTCATTCAAGCCTGGAACATGTTGGTCGACTGCTATTCCCTGTGTGTATGGCATACGGCCGCTCCTCACAGGCCACCACGCACCATTATCACCGACAAACGAGAAATACCTGATGTCAGTTTGCGTGGGTCCTGGCTCGCACACCGAATTGCACACTCTGCAGATACGGGCCAATATGGCGCTGCATTTGTGTATGACCTCGCTCGAGGTGCTTGCTACTCTGATATTCAGGGAAATATCCACACCTGCTGTAGCCTGAACGCTACAACAGATCGCATGCGCATTGTCTGCGTAGAGTATAACAAAAGCACATCCAGCCCTGTTACGATCGCCTACAAGCTATGGCAGGTTGCGCCCGATCGGGCAGAGCCGATGCAGTGTCAGGCGACGGGAAGAAAGGCAATGAGCCTGAAGCAAGGCGACATTAAATTGCAGCGCATCGACGACGGCAAATTCATTTTGTATTCAAGAGAAACGGACGACCTGGATCCTATATCAGCGCCTACCATATCACTGGTGGAGGTGGTTGATGAAGCATCAGGTGTGCTGCTAAAGGAGAAATGGTCACTCGGCATCCGAGTCATGGACATACGATCGATCGCATCACATGATCTGTTTAGTATACAGCAGACATACGACAAATGGCTCCTGCTGAGTTTAATCGATGGCTCAGAGGTGCGTCGGGTACATTTCAATTGCTGGATATGCAGCGGTCTTTATCCGCCTGACGATCAGTGGGCAAAAATGATTGACGATTCAATGTGGTGGAATCCGAGAGACGACCCTACTTTGCACATACATGAGGAAGCTAGTCAAGAATTATCGCCAGCTGCGATAGTTTATGGCCATGATGATGCAATTACCGTAGTCGACTATACTGGATGCATGCATCGATCGGAACACCAGCAAGGGGTAGAGCGCTTGAGCATTGAGATCCGTAACCGTCGAATTGCCGAGCGCAAGCACTTGGTTGCCGAGGACAAGCGTATAGCTGCCAAACGTAAGCTGTTGCTCCCAGAAGGCGTACGTATGCGCACTGAGGGTGCGCACTTGCGCGACAAGAGCAAACGCATGCGCGAAGAGGGTGAGCATATTTTCACCGAAAGCATGCGAATGCGCGACGAAGACAGTCGTGTGTATGACAAGGGCAAACGCATGTTTACCGAAAGCATGCAAATGCGCGATGAAGGCAGGCGCCTGTGCGACGAAGGCAGACGCATACTTGACGAGTGTGAACATTTGACGGCCAAGCTGCAGGAAATACGTGCTCAGATTCGCGCACTTGACAGCACGTAAATAAATATGGCGTGGCTGCATTTCGTTGTGTGCACAATGTTCTGGCAATGGCAAACGCTCAGCCATCTAGCTACCCTGAAGAATAGCAAACATTATGTCGAAAGGCGGCATGATAATGGCCCATCTTTATGCTTTGCGCTGTGCATGTCAAAACGGTTCACGCGTCCGTGCAATGAACACGTGCATATACCAAGTAGACAAAGCACACACTGCTAGGCTGCACCAAAGCTGATGACTTTTATACTGCTTCTGCCAGCAAGCGTGAGAACCAGGCATGCAGCAAGTGGACTGTACTTTTTTTTGATATTAGCACAGGAGAACATGACAGCCCCTTTCCGGTGGCAGTATCAACTAGCGCTGTCGACCGTCTTCCCTGGACCACTTCCTCTGCCAAACAGATGTCTCCCAGCACTGACGAGTAGCAGCGCCCAGTCGGTCGCTGATGCTTACAACGCAGTGTGTCATCCCTGTTGTAGGACGCGAGGTGTCCATCCAAATAACAGACAAAGCCACAGCGTGTCTGTGCGATGGCAAATGAATCTGTCGGCAGAATGTTACATTGGGCGGTAAACAGTGCACCCGGGCGACGGGTTGCCATTGGCAGCGTGTGATGTAGCATGATGCTTTGTCCCGCAGTGGTGAAGACGCTTAGCAGCATGAAATCGGCGCAGTCGGTGTCGCCGCTACCGCCTTTGTGAGGCAAGAAAACCCGGGAATGGGCAGTCAATGGGTTCTGGTGTGGTGATGCTTGCAGTATGCAACAGAAGCGCAGGCTGATCTACGGCAAAGCGATAGGGATACCAACTGAACATGTTATCCATGTCGCCCTGCATCGTCACGCCATACACCACGGTCGTGTGCTCGTCCGTATGTACAAAGCGACACATATGTAGGATACATCGAGAAGTAATACTAGGGCATGCTACGCTACGCTCCAAGTCATGCACCGCCATCTCCGAGGGCGTATCGCTGTCGAGCAACTGTATCGGCTGACGAACCAATGCCCAGCGATTGAAACTTTACCCAGCTCCATTGGACAACTCAGTTGAATACTACGCTTTAAGGAGAGTTTGCCAGCCTCCCAGACTTGCAGCATCGAGGTGTCGGCAAGGTGCTGCATCACGGAGAACCAACAGCTTGTTTGGCACCTGCAATCATCTCGCTCGATGTGCATTGACTGCTCACTTGACCAAACTAGTCGCATAGGCATCTGTAGATCATTGGCATCTGACGAGTCTGGCAAGATGATGCGCTCACAATCTCGCTGATTCTCGTGCACGAGGTCGCCATCAGTGGTGCATATTCTTTTGACTAGCAGTTTGCCAGGCGTTGTGCCAGTGACGATAACTTCAGTTGGTGTGGCGGTGCTAATAAACCATTTAGCCGTGTCGGTGACATTTTTGACAGGCGAAATGTGCGGCGCACGCATCTTCCCCAGCGCAGGTTGCGTTCGGTAAGCACTCGTCGCCGAAATGCGTCCGACCAATAGATATCTGTCCAGACATTGCCAGTTTGTCCAGCTATAGCCTGCTCCTGAAACTCGCGCTGACTGCCAGTTCGCAAACACCAGTAGAGAAAGCTCATTTCATGCTCTACGGCACGTGGGGCAAAGGCGTGCATATAGTAGCGGCGCCATCGAGTGACATCACGCCAGATTGCAGTGTAGGGTGCGCGGCAGGTTGCTGTCAGACGCGTCGAGGTGTAAGAGTCAACGTAGCCAAGTAGGCAGAGCCTATCGTTTACCGGGAGTATCTTCAATATGTACGCGCACCTTGCATCTGCGACCATGTTGTTGAAAGAGATGATTTGAGCAGGCCACTGCAAAGACCGCTGCATACTACTTTTATGGTACTTTGCAAACATGCTACTGGTGCTACTCGCAGTCCTCAAAAACTAGACATGCATATTCCATATAATAGCGCTACGGCGGCGAATTGCACCATTAAAACGTAGACTACGCTGTGCGGCCAGCATCAAGCGCAAACGCCATCAGCCCGTCCAAGAGACCGCAATTTTGCGCATCAAGGGCGGATATAGTAAGCCGACCTCCGCTGCCGCTTACGTGGGCTCGCGTCAACGAGAAGACGATGCAAATCAGCCAACTTTGAATCATGGTTAATCCTATTTATATACTGTAGAATAGGAACACCTAAAACGTGACAGTTTAACCCGGCATCTGTCTGAAAAGGTGGAGCTGGGAAGCTATCTTGTTCATACATTGCATTATCTAGTGGCGTGGCCCACGCAAGCGAATAAAGTTGTAAAAGCTGTGTTGCTTGATAGCGTGGGCTACACAAGCGAATTCGTTGCTGCTACTGCGCTTTCCCTATACAAAACATTATCACCGATGCTATGGCGTCTACAAGCTATTCCTTCTCTATCAAGTGTGTCAGCGCGCCGGCTGATCTAATATATAATATGCCATCGCGTGAAGTATTGGCAACAGTACATATGCGGCAGCAGCCTGGTGTCGCAGACTGCTATTTAGCCTTGGGCCTCCATCCAGCAACTAGCTGCCATCCGCTGGTGTGTGGTGCACTGCTATGGTCCTCCGCGTAGACGTGTGCGGACGGCTCGAATACATGCCAGCAGTGGGTCATGAGTGCACCAAAACACGCGTGCCAATGCTTGAGCATGGCAACATCGGTTACTTCGGTGCCAGATGTGACAGGCAAAAGTACAGCCAAGCCGGCCGGAGTAATCTGGTCTGTCTGTTGTACCTGAAGGATGTGATTGGCAAGCTGCATCACGCGCACTAGACACCGATAGCGTGCAGCGTCCAGGCAAAGTAGCTGGCGCACAGTAGCAATCTGCTGCTCTGTTGGCTGCCAAGCGTATATCTGGTGTGTCAGCAAAACAAGCGGCGGCAGTGAAGAGCCTGGAGGCGGTGACAGCTGCAGCAGTGCATCGCGCACCGAGTCTATGACCAGACCGTTTGGTATCTGCTGACAGACGTGCTTCATGTGCGCCGCAATAAGCCGAGGGTCTAACGGCACTGATGCGGTGTCATCCAAGGCCTGGTATGCATGTGCGTTCTCCTGGGCGAGTAAAGCACGGTACGCTTCAAGTCCCATAGCGTTGATACGCCGCAGTTCTGCACGATCCGGACTCTCTCGCAACCAGTGGCTAGCATAGGCTAGATCTGCCCATCGGTCGACTGATTTGAGCTTACAGCTACCACCTGCCGCCGCGCCGTGGCTTACCTGTAGTGCGGGTTGTCTCACTAATCAAATAGTCAACGCATACATTTAGCTCGCGCTCCAGACTGTCCAGCAAAACAACTTTGTCCATTGCGGACATTTCGTAAATGATGCGTGCCATCGTGGGTGCAGATAACAACACAGCATCACTACCGAGATAAACATATATATAGGTTAGCGCATATCTCACCGGCAACAAATCGCTACTTGCCTATGCATAGTGTGACACAGCAGCATCAAAACTCTATCGGCACTAGACGTGTCTTGTAGCATTCTCACGTTTTTGACACCATTCCTAGTCGATTCGGCTAACGGCGGAGAAAACGGCGGTATGCTTGACGTGCCTGTTGTAGTCGCAGGCTTGTGGCGTAGACAGTCCGAGGTACTAGAGTCGCTATGTGTATGCGTGTGCGCCATCTTACAGCCACACCGTTTTTCTGCACCCATCTCGGCTCTGCCCGCACCCGCGGCATTTCTCAGGTCGGCATTGGTGATAGCCGTATCATTACTACTCTCTGATGCAGTATGCTCCAGTACGCAGCAATCCGATTGCCGTGTGCGCTCGCCGGTGGACATGCATGGCCTTGCAAAGTCTCTCGGCACCGCATGTGGCAATGATGACCGAGACTGAGCAGCATTCGAGGCCTGCTGTTGAGCATGGTAGGCTGACGATAATGCTGCCGTCGTCGGCTGAGTATGCAGGTCCCCTGTCCTGACAGTGGTCCTAGATGAGTGATCCCCGTGGCGATGGCTGGCACTTGCGGCGTCGTACGATGGCACGCTGCCACAGCTGCCGGTGAGATGGAGCTGCGGTGTGCTGTAGGCATGTATCGACAGGCGCAAACCGCCTGTAGTCTGCACGTCTACGTCATCTTTGCGATAAGAGCGGCTCTCTGGTTGTAAAGTAGACGTGGATACATTGTCTTCCAGATCCAGAGCGGCTTTGCCCAGAAAACAGTCACTGCTAGAATTGCTTTGCACAGAAATCGTATCTCTCAAGTTCACACGGCTCACCATCATGTCAGCGTTCCGATATACAGGTTCGCTGCAAGTTGAGCCGCACATGTTGTCACGGCCGATACGGCGTGCCAAGTCTGACTCGCTGCCAATATCGAGCGATGGTGTACAACATGACTCTAACCGACCTTGGGCTTGAGCACCATCAAGCGTGTGCGCATTCCAAGCCCGTAGATCCGACGTGCAGGGTAGCATTGCGATTCGCTCCAAGTGTTTCCGTAGACTACAGTGACGCTGCATATCCATCTTATTAGCAGCTACGCGCTGAATACCCGCTACGCGCACACATACCAGTCCCAGATCAGTCACGGCCATGCCATAAATGATGCAAAACTGTCGCAAGAGCCACTCGCAGTCACGCTGTTTAAGCGTCTGCGACTGCGTCGCCTGCCTGTGCAAGCAATCCCACGCGTATTCGGACGTGCATTGCACGAAATCGATGGGTCGCTTACACCTGCTATGGCGCACCGAGCCCTACAGCACGCAAGTGCCTCCGTTAGACCGCTGCTACTGTATCGCGCAAAAGCAGTTCATCTACGCGCGCTCACCTTATCCAGGCTAATGCGATGCGTACGCTTATGCGGCGGCTGGTAGCGTATCCTTGCACCCGCCCAGTGCACGGCGTGGGCAGCACGCAACACTTGAAGCGCCTCATCCGTGCTAAATATATCAGCCACGAGATGGAGCATGTAAAAAGCAGCTGCGTCGGAAAGAGTCAGTGGCGAGTTTGGATAGACGCCGTATCGCTCAATCGGCGTACCATGAGTATAGTAGTGGCGCACCTGCGCATTGCTCTCCTCCTTGGACCATAGTTCTTGCCATATTTCTGTGTGTCCGCGTGTATACATTGTATCTGCCGGTAACCTTGGGCTGTACAGCTTCTGCGTGCGCAGCTACGGTCAGTACACGTGTCAGCCGGGGGTCTTTAAGGTCCTACCTTGGACTCGGCATCGCCGCGCCGCCTAACCCAAGTGCGAATGTAATGCACGATGCTCTGAACACGCGCTGTGCGTCGTGCCATCGCCAAGGCAACGCGACTTCCTCCCTGGCGCAGTGAGCGTAGCGCCGATCGCGGTGGTTTTGGCCATGTACGGGTAGAGGTTGGGGTCGACGCCATCTCCCAAAAACTTGGCGACGCCTTGGACGGGTGCCGCCTTGGTTGTTTGGGCGCATGATTGATAGTGCCTAAGGCACCATAGCCTTCACGACTCATCTGGCGTGGTAGGCTGGGCGTCGACTGCCGCGAAGGGGAAGGTGACAGCGAGGCAAGGGAAGAGGCGACAAGCGATATGGTCGACAACGACGCCAGCGTAGTCGAGTGCCGCCGGCGATGGCATGCATGCGATATAGGCGGACGCGATACGGCCGAGCACCCGGTGCTACGGCGACGGCCGAGCGGTATACAAGGCGCAGTACTCTCGCGTGACTCGGCTCTAGCTGCTGGCGCCGGTACCAACCGTTCCGGTAGCGACAATATACTTGCAGACGGCTGAGCAAGCGTAGCCACACGTGGTATTGGCGATACCAGCGCACTTGATCGCCGTAGTGCACAGCCCGTTGCACGCGTGTCCGTTGTCATAGTGCTTGGCACTGTGTTTGAGCCGGTGAGCAGAAGAGCAGCGGCCACACTCCGTGAGTAGTGCAGGCAGTGGTGGCCCAGTAGCTTGTGTGCACAGGCGCGTACTGACCTGCACAGCGACGCCTTTCAAAGCGTTGCCCGCTGACAGTCTGTTTTCCGGTTGTGGAGAGAGAAGGAAAGAGACCAGATGCGCTAGAACACGGTCGGCCATTGTCTCCGCGTGGTTTATTGTGTCTCATTGTTGTGACTGCGGTGATACCAAGAACAGCCAAAGGAGCATGTTTTTGTGATGAAGCAGCTAGGCAACACATCATCATCATTCATGCATACTCATCGAATGCTTGACAACAGAATAGCGTTCAGTAGACAGCTGTCACCGCTGTCAATCAAGAACACGTGGCTACGGCAGAAGTTGACGTGGCCATTGTATGCGCACACGTACCAGCGTGCTCAATGGTTGCTCTGTTTTTGTCATTCATTGATGCGGCGGCTTTGAACGGTTTACTGTAGATACACCCATCGACCGTTTGTCTTATGCATTCAAGAGAAGATCGCCAAGTGTGCTTGGATGCTATGCCATTCGACGCGCAAACAGCAGCATCGCCTATCGATACTAGTGCAATGATGGCCTGGGTACACTGGCTAGCCCTTGGCAGTGATACATCACCCGTGTCCATGGACGTCTGCCTAGCACACGGCATGGATTGGTCTGCCGCATTGCCTCTCGGCCATGAGCAAGCTGCACTTGCAGGCATAAATGCTGGCGAGTACACCGTATGTACACCCACCGAGACGCAGCCGCCCGATGGTGCCGAGGCCGCGGCATGGTATGTCGGTGCGTGCTTGTAACTGGCTGATGGTAATGTTGGTGCGCTCTGCATTGCAAGTAGTCAGCCACCGTTTGCACGTACAAGGGCACCCTTGATGACTGGGCAAGATCCACAGCACTGTGCCACCGCGCCATCAAGTGCGTGATTACCCTTACTGTCGTCTGTTGTCGTCGCTGCTAACGCACGCCACGGCAGCCGAGGCAACCTTACCGCCCGCAAAGCGCAAGGGTAACACGGACAATGAGCGCGGGAACGAGGACAGCGCGTGCGTCAGTCCGTGGACGAATGGCGTGAAAGAGGCTGGATCAGCAGACTGCCCAGCCGCACTGCATACCAAGCCGTCGACTTGGAAAGCGGAACCACCGTTGCGCCATCCTACTGACGCGCTGCCCTCTTACTTTTCGCTTTACCCGGAGCATCGGCCGTTCCGCGTGGTGGGCCGCGCAAGACCCATGGTAGTCACTCATCGTAGATCATCCACTCCTGCTAGTCACATTTCACTTGGCAGTCAGTATGATGGAGATGGCAGTCACAGCGCCATAGAGTGCTATGCTCAAGACCATGTGCAACACGGTGGCCGCTGTAGAGCTGACACACTGCCGCTCACAGGTGCGTCGGAGGTTGGTGCTGTGAGAGCAGCTCGTGGTTGCATGCCGCGTGTCGTCGTCGATGCCCGCTGCAGCTCGACGCAAGCAGCCGTGCGTGCGCCAACAGCTTGCGCAGCGACTAGCAACACAAGAGCGTTGTCTCAACGGCCGTGTGTGTTCAAGGCCGCCACGCCCGAACCCACTTTGCCACCATGCAAACCCGCGCCTGATCCAAGACACGCCCGAGCGTCATCCCACCGGCAGCCGTCATTGGCGGACATAGAGGTGCTGCGTGTGGCGCGCCGTCGTGAGCGCAATCGACTTGCTGCAAAGCGGGCACGCGAGAAGCGTGTCCAGAATGCGCAGCAGATGACGCTGGTACTGGCGCAACTTCAGGCGGAGAACGTGCAACTGCGCCGCGCCGTGCAGCACGTCCACAGGACATCCTCGTCTCAGCCGGTTACAGCCACGGAACACTGCCTGACTGCATTGTCTTTGGCCGCTGCACCGCACCGGACAACGCGCCATTGACATGGTCTCCGTTGCGATGCGATGCCTAGCCTAAAGGCATGTGGTCACCACGCCATCCCATGGTATTGCAGCAGCAGCAGCAGCAGCAGCCATTGCGTCGTAGCAAGAGATCCCAAAAGGTGTTTTGTGACTCTGATGCTGCAGGCGGCTGTTTTTGCCTTATGCGCTGGCTCCTTTGCGCGGATAGTAGACACTAAAGGCCGCATTGCACCATCCACGTGTGGACGGTTGAATCCGATAGTTTCGGCAGTGTGCATGATTCCTGATCACAACAGAACAAACCTCCCGATTCATCCGACCCCAGCTTGATCCTATGATTCTCTGTCAATTCCATCCCCACACAGTCATTTCCGTTATTCATTCTGCGTCCAGGACAGCTCGTTTCCAGAACAAGTGCGTTTCCGCGTGCCGCTGTCGCTGCAGCTCGTGCAATCCCGCCAGTGAGACCAGGCTGCACTGACTAGCCCCCAGATATTGTCACTCGCCGCAGTAGGCAGCCTTGTAGGTGGACATGACGATGACCGTTTCTTTGTGCCCTAATTCAGCGCGTCTGTTATACTAGTCTGTAATCTAAAGTGTGTCCCGTGGCCGACGTCTGGCCATGGCGGTTACGCAAGGAGAAACGCATCAGGCGATTGTCTGGCTGATGGCGCACGTCGCTAAAAATGAGAACCAGCTGCTGGATGTAGAACGCCGGCTCGACGACATGAAGCGTCGTCACGATCGGCTCGAAGATGAGAACCAGCAGCTACGTCGCCAGCTGGCGGCGCTAGCCGCGCGCACAGGTGTGGCAATCACCACCACAGCGCAGCCGACATCGCCGCTGGTAGCCGACTATCCTCCGCTGGCGATGGACACACAATCGGTAGCCGTGGCGCCACCGCCACAGCAGCCACCGCCACCAGCACCAGCACAACAACAACAACAGCAGCAGCACCAGCACCAGCAACACGCGGCACCAGCACCAATGCAGAGCGGTACCGCGCGCACCGTTCGGCTTCCATCAGGCGCAATGGTACGCACTACAACCACAGCAACGGGCTCCGGACCCACTGTTGCACCCGCCGGCACGGGGCCCGCAGCTACATCAGGCGATGCTGTCGCTGCCGCTGTATCCATGCTGTTTTCGCCGCACCAGCCCGCACCGTCCCAGTCGCCAACTGCGGCACTTTCACTGCCGCCACCGCCGCCGTCCATGGTACGCACGTCTCAGCCATCCGCTGTAACGCAACATTCACTTGAGCCGCCGGCCGCACATTTTTCGACGCACGAGCAGGCGCGCGTTCTTCAGTCGGCGGCACAGAGCACGCTTGGCTTTGCAAGCCAGCAGACGTCATCTTGTCCGCAAGAATCACCGGCAGCTGCGACAGCTATGACGCTACACGAAGCGTCCGCTAGCCCACTGCAGCCTGTGCCGGAGCGCCAGCTGGGCTCGCCTTGGATCAAATACGGTCTCGATAAGGGCGGCTACACCCTGATTCGGGTAAGTGCATGCAGCGGCTGCCTCGTTCTGCCAGCACTAACGCTTAATGTCAACGCTAGGACTATCTGCGCGGCACGCTTAAGCAGACTCTCGTGCAGGACAGCGATATCAACGGACACCACTTTCACAAGACAGCCCGGCTAGGCGATCCGGTCAACATCACATTTCGCCAGGCCGTGACGCAAGAAATTCTTGCTCTGGGCGAACTGGCAGGCACACGATTACCCATTGAAACGGTGGATAAGCGCGTATCGGTTTATCTGCAAAACTACCGTGAGGAATCTAAAAAGACGCCATCTGAGCTGGCAGCCGATCGCAACTGTAAGCGTTTAAGAAGCAAACGACGTCGTGAGGAAGTACGCCAGCGACGTGCCAACAATGCAGCCATGCAAACGCAGCGTGTTTAGCCCCTCTATACTGTTGCTGCTGCTGCTATGACTGGTTTTTCCTAATCGCTCCTGTTTCTTTATTACATGTGCATTTATGATTGCCCTTTCATTATCCTAATGTGACTGCAACGACCGCCCGTGAGCCCCATCGCTTGTTGTCATTCGCCTGCCAGTTGATGTTGCCGTAATGCTTGCGCCCATGCTGACCGGTCACAGATTGCTCTCGTAGCTGACCGTGTCAGTGTTTACCGTTGTTGACGACAATGTCGCAACCAGCAATATACGTCGCGATTTGATATCCATGCTCAAGTATGTCCAACCGAGTGGCAGTCTACTTTGGCAGTCACGCCGGAGCTTGTGACTACACCGCTTGATGTAACCTGCAATATATGATGTCAGAAATGATATGTGCATGTCGCCGTTATGTACCCCGTCGGGAAATAACGGACACAAGAGGCATTTGCAACTACTTTGGCAGCGCTACAAACATCGCACCAACCGCTCGTTTCGATGATCAGCTACGGTTACTCGGCCCACCTAGCCAGCAACCGGATGAATCGTCGCCGTATGCTTGCGTCTCTACCAACCCATGATTGTGCATTCGTCAGCCCATAGGTATCGACGACAATACTATGCCATTATTTCCCAGCCGACACGTTATTGACACGACCGTCGTCAAGATATGCCCCCGTCTGACGCGCAACTTTACGCTGTGCCGCCGTCAACGAGACCGACGAAGCGCTTGGCGCTAAAAGCGTGGCCTTGTGCCCGTCGCCTGTGTGCGCCATCCCTTGCTGGTACCCGGCTGATATCGGACATCTCACTCAAAAGTGCGCACTAGCGCACCTATTAGCCTCTAATGGCAGATCATGAAAAACATGTAGATAAACCAGAATACATAGAGCTAAAGAAAGTACAGGCGTGCTAAAATAGTCAAAGCAAAGAATACGCAAATGAGGAGAGGTTCGTGAGCAAAACTAGCCCACCTTGCATGGCTCTTTTTCATCGTCGCTTTCCTCTATGCGCTCTTCGCTGCAGTCGTCTGCTTCCGAGGTATTATGGTCCAGAAATGAGCGGATTGGCCGACTGTCGTGGCGCTCATCCTCATGCTCGTTTGTCATGGCGCGTGAGTACATTTGATGCCGCGTCACTAGCAGACGCAGAATGCGATTTCCACATGCCAGCACCACAAATGGCTCCACGGTCACCATGCAGTGAATACGTGAGAACGGGAGAGCAGAGGCAGCGTCAGGAGCGGATTGCCACTGCAAAAGTTCGATACCGTCGCGAGTGTCCTGCTGCTGCTGCTGCTGTTGCCGCGATTGTGCTGACATCACCGACGATCCAGGGGCAGCAGTAGTCCTTGTTCGCCAGCGCATATTGGATGTACCAAAAAAGCGCGCGGATGTAGTATGCCACCAGGAAAACGTCGACCGGTTGGAATGTCGACCATTGGCTGTCGGCGTGTTGCCTCGATTGTAGCTGTTATCGTCCGCATCAAGCGCCAACGGTATCGTTTCTACCGTGTGTAAACGCGGTGCATTGATGGCCTGCGCTGCAACATCATGGGCAGATTCTACGCGCGGTCTTTCGTGGGCAGTGCCATGTGTTTGCGATACGGTGGCCTGCAGACTGTCCATGCCAGATGGAAGACACCGGTCGAGCGTTGCTATGCTGAGCTCCCAATCCGAAATGCTACGATACCGGTTACCCGCCGTGTCAGCCTTTCGGACGCTGACCAACTCAGCAGGACCGGCAAAGAAGCCTGCCTGTCCCGCCAACAGTGGCTCGCTGGCCATATGCACGGCTGTTAACTCTGGCGGCTGCGGCTGCGGCTGCGGCTCAAGCAAAAGCGACGGTCTGTCTTTGGACGACTGCGCGGCACCTGTTTTGCTATCACCTCTGGCTCGCCACGCATGTACGTTACGGTGCACCTCGCATTGGCAGGTATCCGCGTGCTCCACACGCCAGACAGTTGCAGCCAAGCCGGTGCGCACTGCCGTCACTGCAATGGACAGATCGCCAGCACGCGGTCCAGGAAGGCGCGAAATCCAAAGGCGCGTAACGGGTGCGGCCTCAGATGCACCAGGCTCCAAGCTGAGTAGTCGTTGTCCGTCGCTGGCCTGCCAAATATGCACTGTACCGTCTGCACAGCCAGCCAGCATCAACTGACAGTGTTGACTGCAACAGCTGGTAAGCGAAAGTACAGGGGATGGCATTTCCACTACGTATGCGCACACGACATCCTCATCGTCAATGTCGTGCGGCACCGTGCTGCCTGTAGCCAAAGTCAAAGACGACATGTGCATAAAGTGCCGCGACAGTGACGGCGACGAGGGTGCTGACGACAGTGATGAAGAAAGCGGAGAGCGCATGTTCATCGTAAGCTGCCACGCCATCACCACGCCTGTGGCATCCGCGGTAAAGAGATGGTCTCCAGCTGACGACACATAAACCGCAGTAAGCCAGCAGCGTCGGGGCATGGGCTGTCGAAGTGCATCGTTGGCGCGATCCTGAACAGGTGTATGGTGCCAGACCTGCTCGCAGACCCCTGTGACCAGATTCCACCGGCGAAGCATGCCGTCGCGATGTACCACGATGAGATGAGACTGTGTGGCCGGATCCAACAGCAGAGCAAACGCTTCGGCCATGGGCATCGGACTGGATTTAGCACCTGGGTTGGATGGGTCGGTGCCCGGTCCCAGACCGCCGTCGTCGGCCAACAGGTGTAGCAGGCGCGCATCTGACACGCGCCACACGCGCACCGACCCGTCTTCATATCCGGCTGCCACCCAGGCGTCATCCGGATCAGCCAATACACAGACACACAGCAGGTCATCTGCCACGCCTAAGCCATCAAAGTCGCCTGGTGAGGCAGTCAACAGCACTGGATCTATGCAATCTGATCTCCAGAGCTGCACATGTCCATCGACGCAGGCTGACACAACGGTACCGTATGCATTGACATCCAGCTGGTTGACTTCGTTTTCGTGCGCACTGCGCCCAGTCAGCCACTCGATGCGTACCGGAGACAAGCTAGTGCTACGCCGTAAGCCAATGGCGCGAGCGGCGTTGGTATGATCGCGACTTTGGCGTCGCCTGTGTTGCTGTCGTCGGCCTCGCTGCGTCCACTGGGATAACCAGCGCCAACGATGACGCACTGCGAGCTGGCGTAGGAAACGGGTCGTCTGCAGTATATACCATGCTGCCACCAGCCACAGCGACAGCTTGACAATCATTGCAGTTGACGACACGCCGGAGAACGAGGGCAGTGTCCAGCGACCTGTACTCTTGTCCTCCTCACCGTCTTCTTCATCCTGATCACCGTAATCCTCGTCATCGTCGTCATCATCGTCGTCATCGTCTTTGTCAGCATCACTGTCTCTGTCCACGTGCATGGATTGATCGACCAAGGTCGCTTCGCTGGATGAACGACCCCAGCCATCCATAAAGGTTGCATACCAAGAGGCACCCGCTGGCAACGCATTGGTGCTTTCACGACCGGGAGTTTGGTCATACTTTGTTGTATCCAGTTCGACAAGCACGGCGACCGCCGGTTCCAGCTGAAGATCAAAGGCTGTCTCATGAGATGGCGGAGCTTGCAGAGGCCAGGGAAGATAGGTAGCAATAGGTTGCTGCCAAAAGCTGTAACTACGTTGACCTACAACCGGCATCTGGGCTGTCGTAGCAGGGTAGAAAATGCTTACACAAACAATGCTAGCAGCCACCTGCAAAGCGACAACACGCGCATAAATACCCAATGCCGACCCGTGCGTAGCTTTCCGCATGAGCCACTTACGCAAAAGATACTGAGTGTGTGGTGCTGTAAAACAGATATACCAAACACTTGCACGCGCGACTCGCCCAGATCGCTTTCGCGTGCGTGCGCCCCTCCGCCATTATGCGGCGCATGCCCTGCTGGCATATAATGGCCATTGGTGCTAGCATGCGGAGAGGGCGGAAAGCGGCGAATCTGATGCACAACCCGTCGGTCATGCAGGTCAGAGAGCTCCAGGCGGCGAATGTCGATACAGAGGATGGGCACCAGGAACACAAGCTGCTGTACAAAGCTAAAGCACACTGTAAACATTCCTAGTATGCAAAACTTCTGCAACGACAAACGTACGCCTCAGCGTTAGTTTGGCGATCTGTCGCAGTACGCCCGTCCATCATGTTAGCGCACCCTTAGTACACTATCGCCTAGAAGGTAGCCACCGAGTAGCATTAGGAGCTGAAGTAGCAAACCTAGCATAAGCGGAACCGCAACTGCACGCAGTCCTGGATGCATCCGTGTAAGCCAATGCTTCACAGCCAGGTAACATGACGACGGCGTGCCTCACCCCGTCCGACGCGTTCCGACACCGGCAGATCCATGGAAGTTGATACAACGGCATTGGTGACAACAAACATATTCTCGATGCATACGGCCATCAGAAGCGTGATGTATATCTCTTGGCTGCACAAGATGTCTCGGCAGGTTAGCTACAGTATGCTATACCGCGTCACACAAAATACACTGCGTCTTACCCGGGCACCGCCTCGTACACAATGCCCAGAATAGCCGAGGCGCCATAAGACATGGTCATGGAAAAGACAACAGTGAGCACAGCTGCAAACCCGATGCCATGCTGACTCTTGACCAGCTCCACGCTGCCCAGTGAGTGAGAGGCACTAAAGAATACTATAACCAGGGCCAGAATAATGGGGATCCACGCAATGGGCATATCGTATAGGCCGCGATCTACTTGAACGTTCATGCGCTGTGCCGGCTCGTTGGCCAGCTGTACTGTCAATCGGCGCACACCTGGTACTGCGTCGCTGCCGGGCATGATCACCGTGGTTTCTGGTAAAGCGGACTCGCGTGTACCAGCGGAACCCAGCCAAAAGTAGCTGAGCACCACTGCGTCAGCGCCACGTACACGGCCATGGCGCCAGTCGTAGAGCACGCCGGAAATGCTGCCAGTCGAAAGTTGTGCGTCCGTCGACGGCCAACTCAGCCGATGCACCAGTTGTGTCCATTCACGCCGTGCATCTGCTCGCAGAAAGGGCGCAACCGTCGCTGCTGGCGACGATGCGTGCGTGTCCATGGTCGACCAGGATGTCCACGGACTCATGACAAAGCAGCGCGGCCTGCCTGACCCCGGCGCCAAACAGTAGCCACTATTGTCCACTGTGTCGTTTTGCAACAGCTGCGTAGACAGCGCCGGTGCATCTGCTTTGCCGCGTGCCACTAGCGTTACTGTCTTGGCCACCACTTCCATGGCATCGGAGGCCGATCCGGCGACCGTGCGCTCGAGTGCTGGCACCAGCTGCTGAGCTAGCGCCCAGATGGGACCACGTAGCGCATCGGCTTTCCTACTGCGATCCACGTGTCGCACAAACACCTGCTGGATATGTAGTACGCCATCAGAGCCCGTGCGTTCGTGCAATTGGTCTGTTACGGTGCGAGGCAGCATTGGTGCCTGCCAGAAACGACCTTGATCCAACTGCTGGAGCCGCTGCTGCACAAGCAGCGCGTGCAAGGCCGGATACGTCAGCAGAAACATGCCCACGATCGACGCAAGGAGATAGGTGAGAGCGTGTGCGGCCGCATGTTTCCCCAGACGATAGAACAGATGTCTGGTGTACGCTGGCCGCGATAGCTTTGTCTCGTGGACCGGATGCGCGGGCGTATTTGCGCTACCCGGTTCGGTCGTCGAAGAGGGGGCGAGTGGCGAAGGTGCACAACCATTGCCCTCTGGCGCATGGTTCGACGCCACCAACACGGACGGCGACAGCGAGGACGGCGGCGGCGACGCCAAGTGAGCAGCACGGTTGGCGTTTTGCGCCTCCGCCTCGGCAGCTAGACCTGTTGGTCCGTAGGCGCCAGCCGTGCGGTTTTGAGTGTGTAGCGACATGGCCAGCGTGGTTGGGTAGCTGACGCGATAATGCCAAGACACGCGTATTGGCCTCTTTTACCCGGCGTATTGCCTAGCGTGGGCGTCCAGCGGTGAGCAGGGCAGTCGTGGCAGCGGTGCCGACCAGTCGACGCTGCGTGATTCAATCTGCGCGAGCAGAGGGCGCGGATGGATCCCGACACGCTACGCGCTGAACGTGAATCGCGAGCGAAGCGGGAAACGTGGCAGCCCGACCGCAAGAACGGCCGAGCCAAGGGTAGAATGAGCGAGAAAGCGAGTGGATAGGTGGCGACGACGACGAGAATGAGCGCGCGCCTGCAGGTGGAGAAAGACAGGTTAACGGTTGTGGACGGGGAACAAGCGCTGGTGTGCCGGTTTATCAGGCCGCATGTGAAGGCCGCCATGAAGCGTAGACCGCGCATGTAGACCCTCACCCGCTGCAGCCTGGCGCGCCCAGCAACGCCATCCATAGGGCGATAGAACAAGCGCCGCCGTAGCACTGCTGCATGGACACCAGGCGATAGAAGACGGCCGCCGTGCATGTTCGCGCGCGGACCACCTCGCCGCCAGCCGTCACAGCCCACCAGCACTGCAGGATGGCCCTGATCTCTTCCGGTGCCTATGTTTGTTACCATGGCCTATGGCGGCGCCACCCATCGTGGCCACGGACGATGATAGCCTTGGTCGGCCTTTGCGCCTATAGTGCATGTAGGCGTGGCATCGCGGCCGCTTGTTTGGGTGCGCGTCTCTCAAAGTGCCGCCTACACGCTGCTCGCCGCCACAGCCGCCACCACACGTACGTCAACTGCCCCCTCGATCTCTTCCCCCACCAACCGATCCGCCCTGTCTACCTGTTGAATCTCTGCTCTACCACGCCGCCGCTTTATGCGGTGCTTGCACTGCTGCTGCGATTCATCTACGACGCCTTGCTCGCGTGCACGCGTACTTACCGTCGACTTCGTCATCCAGCAGGCGTGGTGACTTCCTCGCATACACTCACACCCACTTACACGTGCGCTAGACACCTGCAACCATGTCGGGCAGACCACCTGGTAAGTGTCTACGCTTTGCGGCCGGCTAGCGGGAGATGGCAGCGTACATGATGGCCAATCGGCGGTGCTGGTGCAGACGCTCATGGATTTATGCGCCTAGGTTCATTCGGCCAGGGTCAGCCGCCTGGTCAGCCGCCGACAGGCCCGCACCGTCCTGTAGGCGCGCCGTCCATGACCGGCGCGGCAGGCGGCCTATTCTCCACCTCTAGCGCCTTTGCGTCGCGCGTTGCCATGGGCCACTTTACGCACACTCGACCCAACGTGCCAATCTATGGATATGCGGGCGCAGGCGCCTCGACCGCCTCCCATCTAAGCGCATTTGCGGCGCAAGCTTCGTCGCTGGGTGCGCACGCGCATGCTAGGCATTCGGCGCATGCTGGCCGCTATCCGGGCGCACCGTCTCCATCACAGATTAGCGCCAGTGTGGCCTCGCCACCGGCCGGCGGAGGAGGGCGCATGTCGCGCCACGATCAGCCTCTAAGCAAGTACCGGCTGGCGCCGCCTCCTTCACTGCCTAGCCTGCACTGCGATAATCCCACGGGTAAGTCATTGCCTGGGCATAGCACATACCAGCGATACCGCGGTGACTTGAACGGGCAATTGGCAAATAGTCTATCCCGACTATCATGCACACCAGGATGGCCAGCTGGAAGATCGCTTAAATCAGCATGTGGTGCAGCGCGGCTACAAAGCACGAGCACCTATCGAGGTAACAACCTGCCTGCTGGACAGTGTGTGCCTATATGCGGTGATGCACCATGCTGACGCCATGGTGGTGGTGCAGAATGAATGTATGTCGGCGCACGATCTCCTCCATGACCAGTTGCGGGACGCAGCAGCACTTTCGACGCTAGATGAGTTCATGACCGATGTTATGCGGCGGCAGATGCGTACGCTGCGTGTGCCTCGGTAAGCAGCATGCGCAAATAGGCTCTGCTGGCACCTACTTACGATATATGCTGCCTGTATGCGTCGATCTAGTGATTCAAGCTGGAAGCCACCTGTCAAGTGCAAAACGTCGGATCTGAAAAAAGAGCAGTGGCTGCAGGATTTGGTCAATCCGACGGTGCCACTGCATGCGCTAGCGCACTCTATTCCCATTGGGTAGGCCATTCTAGATGGCGCTGGTGTCAGTCGTGCAACAGCTCATCACAGGGTGGCGTGCTTTATTGGCCGTACAGACTTCGCGGCGAAAAACTACTGGACGAATTGGCTACACGTCAGCCGCCACTGGCACGTGCAGTGTGGAGCATTAAGGCGATTGCCATGGCTGAAATGGTAAGCAAAGTTGCCAAGCTTGGCTGGTGCCGCTGCTTATGGTAATGTCACTAGGAATCTGCTGCCGCACCCTCGTCTACGTTGGCGCTGGAGTTGAAAAACAACATGGCACAGTTTCTGGAAATGCAACTGGCCGAGCTTGCAGGTGGTCCACGGGCATCTGGCACTTCTGGTGTCGGTTTTATGACAAATCGCATTGTTGGCAATGCATTTCGCCCTTGGCAGAATGAAGAATCGCGGACACGCTGGACAGGCCGCTGGTGGTATAGGTGGGCAGTTGAACACGCTGTGATGCTGCGTGAGACTGGCATGCTAAGGAGAATGGACAATATAGCACCTGGTTGGCCGAGTGGTTGCATAGCGATGGCCTGATGGAACAGCGGCACTTTTTGAAATGGGTTCTGGATCGTCTGGCTACATCGGGTCTGGAGCAGACAGCGGTGCTACTGCCGCTCGTGGCTGCACTGCAAGACGACATTGCGCGCTCCCGCGCCCTTACAAGACTACTTATTGACGCGCTCTTGGACAAGTTGCATGCGGTAGGTCAAGATGTTATGCTGACGCTGAGCGCAATAATGCTGAGTCATCCTGAACGTATGTTTACAGGTGTTTCGTTCTACCACCGATGAAACAAAGTCACGGCGTTTTAGCTATGTTGTTACGGAGATTGCCTCGGTGTTACAGGTGGGTAATGTCGCCGAATAGGGCAACCGCTAAAAGGTTTGACTTTACCATGCACATGCTGTAGACGGTGGCTCTGCGGTGGCCGGATGCTTTTGTACAGCCAAGGTCCTGGCATCGGCATCACGAGACGCTAAAGCGCATTATGGCCGTATCGGTGGCATCGTCGGCGCAGCGGGGAGTGCCCGCTCGAAGTGGGCATGACAGCAAGCAACTGCGCGCCCACATGGCGGCGGTGCAGCAGAGAAATGTGGCGTTTACGGTAGAGATTGGCTGCGCACCCAGCGAGGAGGACGTAGAGGTAGGTCTAGACGAGGGTGCCGCGAAATTATGCTTGGATAACCAACACACGCGCTGGCGAATAACGTAGCTGCTCAATCAGCTGCTTCGATCACACACCAACGTCAACGCTTATGCACGCTGGATCGACATGTGCACGGTCAACAAGGCCCGCGATTGTGCGGTTAGGGTACAACGACTGTGCCATTGGGCCACACTTCCCGGCTGTGAGGCCGAAGAGCAGCGGTATTTCGTTGTCGCCACACTTCTCCGCCGCTTAAAGCAGGCATCTGAGATGTCTAGCCAAGACTGGGATGAGCAAGTGCAGATGGCACTGCTTCTCTTTTTGGATCAGTGCGAAGGCGGCAAGTAGCATACGCGCCGCAAACGAACTGTGTGTACGAGAGCTGACTAATTTTGTTGGCTTGACATGCCATGTTACAGATGTAAACACAGTAGTCTTACTCTTTGATCAGCTGATGCGAGCGCGTGTCTTCTCCTACACGCGATATCTCCGACGGTTAATTGCACGCGGCGCACTGTGCGATGTTGCTGTTGCTGCGGACGCATCGCCGGTAAGTCAACTGTACCGCGACACGTATCTCTGTTGCTGGCGATAGATGTGCGCGTGTACTGACACGTTACGCGGACTTAGGCGGCACAAAAGCAGGCAGACATTTTGCGTGCACTACCAGTCTATGACCCGCATTCAGTAGCAGCACGTCAAAGACGCATCCAGCTTTACGGTGTAAACGACATGGTGCGCTTGTCTCGATATTGTGCGATCGGTCGCCTGCAGCGTGCTTACATTGATGGCATGGCATACAGGTGGATCCGGATGAAGAGACGATTCGCCAGCTGACGACACGGCTTGCGGCACGCTTGCCCTATTTGACCAGCAACAGTATGGCGGGTGGTGGTGCGTCCAATCTGTCGCAAATTGGCAACTCGCTACCGACACCACCGGCATTTGTCAATGTCCACGCGCGACCGAATTTTCGCACTACCAGCATGACGGATCCGCTGGTGGACGATCCGGTGGCGGACTATGAGCTCCAGCTAGAGATGGACGAGGACACAGTGCGACTGCTGCAAGCAAGCAACCGATATTGCCAGATTCGCGTGACGGCCAACTGGCTCATGGGACTGGTGAAGCAGTTTGTCGTCAAGGAGGTGCAGTAAGTGGCTAAGCGACGATGGTGTCGAAGGTGCGATCTCCCATTCTAATCACAGCCACGGTCAGGATTGGCATGGATAACTGGCGGGTCATCACGTCCCCTGGCTCGTCCTTGCTGAATGCGCGCCAAATGGCCACGCTCATTCGGGTCATGGAGCTTGCGCGCGATTACAATACGTTGATTGAGGTATCTATCGGTGCGGAATACGCTACTGCATTGCGCAGCTGACGAGCATATGCGACATAGCTTACTATGTGGGTCATGGATCACACCAACGACCATGCCATTGCAGCCTTGTGCACGGACACTCTGCTTCGCTACGAGCGCTGCTGGGCAGCACTGGACATGCAGCAGGCGGTATTTGGCGCGGTGGCAAAAAAGGCAAGCTACTTGCGCATCATTTGACAGATCACAGTGCTAACACGCACCGCTATTGTGCAACAGTTTGCGTATTTTGCCAGCAAAGGTCAGCTGGATTTTGCCATCTTTGAGTGTGTCAAGCGGCTGGTGCTGCACGGCCATGGTACAATGGAGAGTGTAAAATCGCTGGTAAGCATGCTGGTCATGGTATTGGCCACGGCTGGTCCACGCTGACATGCGATTCTTGCACAGCTTTCCGACACGGCGAAATCGGCTCAGGTATGAAAAGTGGACGACATCTAGATCGTTGCTGCGTAATATTAACCAGCATTGCTCTGTTTAGCCACTGAGCAGCCTTGGCGCATCGCAACGGCAACCGACCGTCATTCAGCTGCCTGATCGATTGAGCGACATGCGCTTCCAGCCTCTTGAGATGGACGCACAGCACGTGGCGATGCTTGCCAACTCACTCCGGGAAAAGTACCACACCGAGACGGGCTGGTTCCCTCGGCTGCTCGAGCTGCTTCATATGTCACTTGACAAGCATATTGCAGCGTTCGGCGACGCAGCTAGTGCACGACGCAAGCTAGTCGTATTCGCCAACCTTTTGGAGAATCTTATACGCACGTCATTTGGCATGCGCAGCGATGTAAACCAGTGGCTTGTCGCACGCCTATGCGCAGCGGAGATGACGCAGCCAGAGTGCCGGCACTGGCGCTTGGCGCTCACCATTATGCTGCTTGCCCGAGGGTGCTGCGATGTATTGTACGTTCTGGAACACATATGCCTGCCAATACTGGCCGAGGGCGTAGAACGAGTACGTAGACGCTCAACACACCGTCTTTGCTAGTCCACAGTATGCTCACTACGTTGGTATTCTAGTCGATGAACGATGAGCGGATAGGCTGCATTGTGGAACTTTTGGCTGCCATACTTTTGCAGCAGTCGATTGGTGCAACAACGCTTTCCACCGCCGAGTCGCTGGCATTAAGTGCGCGGATGACGGCCGTCGTTTCGACCATGGCGCAGGTCAAGCCGATCTTGGCTCTGCTTGATCTACTTGTCCAGCTGGAGGCCACACTTCCGCTGAGCAACGCGTTGCGCCATCACTGCCAGTGGCTGCGACTTCATCTGTTGAACGCAGCGTGGTTCCGCAGCTTGTGTCTGGTCGATCCAATGCGATTTGCAGAAATGCTGGTGGCAACTGCAAGCAACTCGCAGCGTACCGCGGCTGCCGTGGCACTCCTCATTCAGTCGGGTTTGCTGGTATTAGATACGGCATTCGCAGGTAAGCCCTGAGCACGCAAGGCATGTGCGACGAGTGATACTGATCTCTCTTTTCCTATGACTGCCCGCCTGTTCATCACTCTGCAACACTGCTAGCTGCAATGTCCAACGACGTGGAAATTGCCTCGGAAGGTCTTGCCAATCGTTGTCTAGCTGCATTTTCACGCGCGCTCACTGGACTGTCGGTATGGAATGTGGACAACAGCCGCGCAATCGTTCATCTTGCGCTGGCTGGTCTTGCGCACCACGAAACGTCCGCCTCCTCCGAGACCGACATGCTCGTCGACGGCGTGACCGGTCAAGCAGACTGCGCGGCAAGCGATGCACTGCAACGAATGGCCCGCACACTGTTTGATAGCACGGTCTTGACGCCGGCAGCGGACATTCGCCTGCTGGCCAGCATCATTGGCGATGCCCCCACGGCGCTTATCGCTGAGGTAAGTCGATGTCGTTAGCTGCAACCACCGTCGTATTTTTCCGTGATCACTGACTTACTGACGTGCACATAGTTTGTATCCCATGGTCTGCGTGTTATGGAAGGTCTGGTAGACCCGAGTTTTCCCGGCAATGTGCTCCTCTTCCCAGAGCTTGCCACGCTGGACAATGATTTTTCCACGGCCCTTTGTCGCATGCATCTGGTCATGACGCTGCTGCTAACAAAGTCGGATGCTGCTACGGAGGAAACAGCATGCAAACAGGCTGCTGCTGCGCAAGCGTTACTTTCGCAAACAAAACGCTTTGAGGAAAACAGAAAGGTTAGTAGCAGCTCAGCATGCATGTACACCCCGTGTGCTTACAACATCATCGCTCAGGTGTTCGCCACCATGGCGTTCCACGAATGCACCTACGGCGAGGCGATACGCCGGCTAAACGCAAGCGATGATGCTCAGCTACCGGACCTACTTGCAGGTCAAGGCACAGTACCAATGATCGGTGATGAGGTGGGCATTTGCGCAACCGCCAGTGTAGCATCATATTCTGACCTAGTACCGTGCTTTAGCACTTTGCCTCGAACGTGACGCTAGATCAGTTCCGCCGCTGGTGAGTCTACGCTGGGAAAGAGCGACCATGCGCTTGCAGAAAGAGATGGCAGCCTGCTAACACGGCATTATCCTATTGGCAGTCTCGAACTACGGCTACGACTGCTTGTTCCGCTGCTCAAGCGGTTGCTGGATAAACCGCATGCATGTGCTACCGGCGAATGGGCCATCACGCTTCTCCGACTGCTTACGGTGAGTATATGGCGCGCAACCCCTTAGCAGGCGCCGAGCTCAACTAATGATTCTACCGTGTGTCATGGCATTTATACAGAATCCGCTAGTGTACGGCAACGCTACAGGCTCCTCGCTGTTTACCACCGCGCAACAGCAAAATCCAGGCATGGAACAGACAAACTGTCTGTTTGACTTTGTCTTGGATATTCTTTCATTCTTCCTCGATGGTAGGTGCATGCGCCGCATACCTCATCTGCCCGCCAGCTTATATGCATGTGTATCCACGCGTATTGTAGAGCTGCCCAAGGAGACACGAACGAGTGTCTTGGATGCAATGCGGGTAAGGAAACGTTTATTGGCGCCACCGACCATGCTAGCAGTAGACTGACCTGCGCGATCACGATCGTCATAAAGATGATGGAAGCGCAGCTTGTTTTGCCAGCTGCATATGCTGAGCGCATCCGCCGTGTGCTGCCTTTCAAAGTCCGTTACCGGTATCAGGAGACCACGCGGCAGGAACTACGTATTCTGCTGGACCCGTGGCGCTGGCTGGAGGACACACCGACAACGGCCACCAAGACAGTGCAGAGCGTGTCCACGCCCGCACCGTTTACACCAAATACCTCTGGTGCAGCTGTTAGTGGCATAAGTGGAAATGGCGCCAGCAGCAATACCACATCGCGCGGCAAACCAGACACACGCAACGATACGCCGCTGTCATTGGCGCTGTTTCGAGCACGCCGACTGCAAACAGTCGATTCGCCGCTGATACGTGCAGTCCGCGCTGGTCGGGTACCACGCGGCTGGTCGTATCCTTCTGTCAAGCACTCGAGCACAGCTACATCAACTTTTGTGAATCTGGCCGGCCGCGTGTCGCCAGAGCCAGGCGAGCTCTCGGAGATGGATGTAGATCAAAAGCACGCAGCTGGCACGCCGTCGCTTTTTAAATCTGGGCATAAGCGGCCAGCAGAGGACGCAGAGCCCAGAGCTTAGCGGCGCACCACCCTTGTTATTGCACTACTTACGGCTTCCAGACCTTTTCTTATTGTTGTTTGCTCTAATATCTTGTCATTTCACGGCTGCTTTAGCGTACCACCATGTCTTGGGCCATTACGGCCACCTCGCTTTCAATACATTATGGCCTTTATCGGCAAATGCCCACCCATCGGCAAATAACCGCTAGCGATGTTTGCCAAACTACACAAATTTTATTCCGACAGACGATTGCTCGGCTATTTACGCATGCACTCCTGTGGCACGCTACCATCGGCGACCACATTGGCATCGCCTCCTCGTGCCGCCACTCCCAGACCACGTTTTGCAAATGCCTTCCAAAGCTCGCACTGATGCGCGCCAAGTGTCAGCTGTCTTTCTGCCTCCAGAAGAGCGTTACGCGCTTGAGTAAGTGACGCATTACAAGGCATCAGCTGCAGCGATGCAATTAGTAGCTTGAGCGCAAGCGTGTTGCCGCGCTCCACTCTGGCCGAATACAGATTGGTGTCAAAGCCAAGCTTGTCAACCAGATTCCAGTACATATCAAGCAGAACAGAGGCCCAAACTTCGCCCATCTTGTGCGGATGGCGCCAGGCTTTGTTGTTTAGGAGATCATAGCGGGTAGGATTGACGCTCATATCGGCCGAGTACGGATACGAGCGGAGGGAGCCGGCATGTTCGCGGCTTCCAAACGAGAGTCGCGCGGAACGCACGGTGGTTGCACGCATTCTCACCAAGAGGGCAACAAAGTCGCCAGCACCCTCGCTTATGGCGGCTGTCTCGGGATATGCCATACAGATATTGATGAGCGGACCGCCCACCAGCCGACCGACAAGACCGTGGATATACTCGTGCACTAGAACATCGTTGTTCAGCGCCAGGTGATTGCGAGCACTTATTCCACTAGGCGAACGAATGTTCAGCTGCGGCCGCTCTCCATCCGGCGCGTGGACAAACTCAGCACGCGCATACGGCATGCCTTCTAGAAAATTGATCACGATGGGGTCATTTCCTAGACCGCCGCGGCCAAAGTTGTCCTGCTGAAAGTTACCAGCAGCCTCGATGAAGCCATGGCGGTAGGTGAGATCGTGCATTGCATTCAGAGTAGTCGAGGCGCTGAGCATGAGTCCCGCCAAGCTTTCTTCCGCTGGCCGGTCGAGTTTGAGTTGAGGCACAAAACCCCGGTTAGCACTGAATACTGGGTTGTAGTCTACGGTTTGATTGCCGCGCTGGAGCTGTGCAGACGTTACTACGTTGTTGCCCGCCAGGGTGTATACAGTCCCTCCGTGTTGCATTTGAATAGGCGCAAACCAGCCTTGTGGGGAGGCCAGGGCATCTTCCGGGTTAGCAATCAGCTGCGGCGGCGCCTCGTGTGCGTTGCTGTAGCCGATGGGCAGCGCGCGATAGGTGGCGTGCGAAATGCGGCTCACCACCTCGAGAATGTCGCCGTTCATTGCGTCCACATAAACATGGTAGTAATGCTGCGGAAGTTTGACACGAAGCGACCAAGCTGGCGCTATGCTTCCGTCGTTCAGACGCAAGTAAACACGCTTGGCGCTCACTTTTCTGTTGGTAAACGGAACAGAAGTCAGCTTAAAGACCGCCAGCGGATCATTCGGCTGTGTTGTGGCAGTCTCCTGAACCAGCGAGACATCGCCTATTTCCAAACTTGCAAACTGTGCAAACTTGGCCAGCGCCTCACGTGCACTGATAAAATCAGCGCTGTTGTCGAAGCGCCAGTGCCGATCATTTGCCTTTGGCGTGGCAAAGCTGCAGTAAAAGGTGAGCACCCGGCCGCTGTCGGTGACATGGACGTTAGTGTCGCCGTTGGCCAACGGGATGCCATCAATGATTTGCTTGAGATAGAAATGCGTGCTGTGCAGCGATTCCGAGTAATAATCGTGATCTATGACAAAAGTATCTTTTGAATAGCCGAGTACATCGTTTACAAAGCGCTCCATAACCGTCCTGGGCAATGCCGGATCTGCACTGCTGCTCTCGACGGCGGTCATCGAGTTGGCCCGTGTTAGCATGGGCCCGCGCATAATATCCGTTTCGTAAAGCGTTGGAGGCCGCTGGTTGATGTTATTGACCGGCAAACGGCCATTATTGCTGCCGGTAAACGAAGCGTGAACTACCGGCAAACAGCCGACAGCAGCCGCAAGTAGCGCTACAATGGCACGTGCTTGAAACAGCATAGCAAACGATGGTGTTGAAGATGCGGATACGTAACGCAGACTTGCGCAATTGTATAGCGATAAGATGTGATGAAGAGAGGTAAACGTAACGACTGCGGATAAACCACAGAGCTACACTGCGGAACAGAGCTTTATGGGCACGCAGCCGTCAAGTGTGCCAAACGCATAGCAGCCATCTTACCACATGGCGCGTGCTCGCATTCCATTGCCGGTCACTCAGGCGCATGGGTTAGCCTAAAACGTGGATGTGGCGAAAATGGAATTGAGGTGGACGGTGGCTAGATAGTCTAAAAAGCCTGCGATAACAGCCTGCCGGCGAGGACGATTGACGTAGCGGCCCAAAACTGTAGCCACGTTCACTCTGCAAAACTTGCGACATTTAAAGCCTGTCTTTTGAACTAAGTATAGCAATGTAAAGCGAAATAGCACGTGAATGCTTGGGTACTCCCTTTTGCGCTAGCAGCGAGCACGCTATCCACGACACGTTCTTGCTAACACCTGGTGGTGTTTACTCTGATGCCACTTGACAAATGTGAAAGCTAAACACGGACCAATTTCCGTTTACAGAGGCCAACGCCAAATACCTCCATCTGCACTTGAAACGTATACAACAGCCTGCTCGATTGGTAAAGCGCTTGTGAAACTGCAGTTATCGTAGCGCCTAGTTCTACGAGCACTCATCAAAAAGCATTGAGAAATGGTGTAGTAAGCAAATAGCCTGTCGATTGGAAGGCGCATGGCACATCTCAAAGCCCATAGACGCTTGTCAAATACTGGCAGGCCGCATTCTAACAGCCGACGGACACATTCATCTATTTCGGAGTACAGGCTGGCGCTGATCCTGTCGTCAAAAAAGCTGCAGACTGAGCTGGATCTGATCCAAATCAGTGTGCTGCGGGAAGTCACACGCTCCTATGCAAGCACAAGCCACGGAGCCTTGCTGCGACTGGCAGGCTGCACGGACATGCGTCACAGAGGCCGAGAGCTGGCGGCAGGATGGCTGGCTCGAGTTGACCACGCTCCGGCCCAACACGCCATGGTGTGGCGCCAGTACGGAGCGCGGTGCCAAAATGGCTGGCGCTCGTCAATCTTTGGGCGGCTCGAGCACAACAACGCAGTGATCAGATGGCATCGAGAGGACGTTGTCAGGCGCAGGAATGAGGCGCACTGGCTGCGAAGCCACCCTCGCGAAGCGTACATGCGAAGGATGCTAGGTGGTAAAGGAGAGCGCTGGCGCCAGAGCTGGGCTTACCGTCCGCCACCAGGATATGTCATCATGGCACGCACGACCTGCCGGGCACGGACGAGCTGGTGGATGACGGTACGCCGAAAGGCAATGAAGCTGGCAGCTGAGAAAGGCCGCGGCACCGCACTCCCCATGGGACTGCCACTGCTGTTCTACCCGTCGCCACTCCTCACGTACAATGGACCAGAGTGGGTGACCGATCTGCTACTCAGGTGGTGGACCGGACGCCTGCCGGTTTACAATGACAAGGTGAACTGCAGCCGCTGTGCGCAGGGCCACCGATCACGCGTGCACATCCTCCGCTGCCACCGGATCATCTCCCGGCTGCAAATGGTGGGATTCGAGATTGACTCGCGGTCCATAGTCCATCCGCTGGATCAGGCGCTGCAGAGGTTCTCTGTGTTCTTGCTCGAAGGACGTGGATTTCGGGTCA